>VDFB02171459.1:0-126586 GCA_007258455.2 Sequoia sempervirens
AACGGTCGTTCTGAAGCCACCCCACACTCTTACGGTCTTCTAGTAGAGATGGAAAGCACGCCATGGGAGTTTCATGGTGTTGATGCTTGGCTGCCCTGATTGACGTTAATGAGTCATGGAGGGGAGCCAGTGGGGTCAAGCATCTAACCATCCGCTAGAGATAAGCGTAGCTGGACTTGTCCAAGTGGGAATCCAACAAATATTGTCTTATACATCCATAGGATTATACTTATTCTTGGGTTAAAAAATGCTTTGCTTGTACGAAAACACCTTAAAAAAAAACACTTAACATCATCCAAATTTCAAACCCTTTTGAAGACAAATACAATTGACTCAATCCATATGTTATTGCTTTCCCTTGGGATTCACATCCTTAGAGGTTTCTAAACATTGGATTACATCTCGATTTGTCTCCTTAAGTAAAAAATAGGTAAACCCTTGCCTTAAGTTCATCAAATTTCACATAACATATCTTGTGGGGTTTGAATAAATTAAGACATTGGACATCTTAGTTTGAAAACTTAATCAAAGAAAGTGTTTTTGGTAAAATAAATTCATTAAGCAAAGCTAAGCAAAATTAATTTTCATATGTGTTGAAAGACTCATGATTCTCAAAAAGACTAAATCCCAAAAGCAAAAAAATCATTGGTTGAAAATCCAAAAATGAATGTTCAAATAAAATCATTTCTTGGTTACAAAGGTCTATTTAAGCATTGTATGCTCTTCTATAGCTAGGTCTAGACAAACAAAGTGTCTTCTTTAGGTTCATCTTAGGATCAAAATATTTTCATCCATCTCTCAAAACATCAAAACAAATCCATCTCATCATCACCTTTTGGAAAATCTTGAAATCATCTTTAATACTAGGCTTTGTGGCAAAATCAAAATCATCAAAATCATTGAGACTAAATCCTTGAAAACATTATCAAATCACCTTTGGCTAGGTATGTGTAGGTGCATCCTTTTTCATATTCTTAGTGAAAGTTATCAAAATCATCTTAGTATGTGTGGGTGAATCCATCTTCATATGCTTAGTGAAACTATCATCTTGTTTGAATAGGTGTGGGTAGATGCATCCTTCTCCCTGCACATATTCAAATCATCATCCCTTGAACAAATCTATCCCTTAGATCAT
This sequence comes from Sequoia sempervirens, assembly GCA_007258455.2. NCBI lineage: Eukaryota > Viridiplantae > Streptophyta > Pinopsida > Cupressales > Cupressaceae > Sequoia > Sequoia sempervirens. The sequence goes on from VDFB02171459.1 coordinate 1,136, forward strand.
CATCCAACATCTTAGGGTATTTTTGTTCAAAATAAAAAACAAATCAAAACCAAAATCAAGTTCAAAATCCAAAATCCAAAATCCAATCAAAATCAAAATCCGCAAAGCCTAGTATCTCATTCAAGATTTCTCAAAACCCAAAACATCCGTATCATCCATCCCTTACATCATCATCATATCATCACCTTTGATCCTCAAGATATCCTAAAATTTTTACTTTGGACATAAAATAGAGTTCAATCCAAAGAATCAAGAGATTCATCTCCCATATTCTCAAAAATTGATCCTCGTTTTATGGTTCTAACTAGATCTCAATACAAGAAGAGTATGGAAGCCAACAAAGAAACACCTGCTTCAAGTGATCTTAGCCAAACAAATGTTGAAATGAATCCCGTCGAATCAAGTAATCCTTTGACTCTTTCATCATCATAAAATCCGCAAGAGGAAAACCAAGGAGAGGATCTTACCTTTGGAATGACTCATGAAGAAATGACTGAAATGCTCAAAAATCCAGAGAACCATAAAATCATTAACATTATGATGAGACTTAACCCTTTGTTATACATGCTTGAACTAGCAAAACAAGGGGCTAAGTTACCTTCAGATTACGACGTGAGTACCATAGTGGAGACAACATCCCCTCCAATCTCATCCACCATTCCCATTTCATCTACACCCCCATCTCAAAACATCACCCAAAAAATTTCGCAAATCACAACATCGTTTGCTCCAACCCAACCTAATGTCAACAAGGGAAACACATTCCTCAATGCTCTTCAAGCACACCCCCTTGTTAATAATCAAAATTTGGATGCAAATACAATCTTGGAACAAAACATACCCCAAAATCCATTGCACAAGAATTTTCCTCTCACATTCCATCATGATCCATCATCATCATTTTTTCACGCAACATCTCAAATACCTCTTCTCACAAATTCACAAGAAGATGGAGATATGTTCAAAACTAGGGGTATTTTTGGAACCATGACATTTTCACAACAACTAACACCCCTCACATTTCCACCTCTTCCACCATTTCCATTGTCATCCACAACACTCCTTGGTTTAGGGCTTCCTCCTCTACCAAGTATCAATCAAAACAACATCCCAATCATCAATCAAAGCATTTTTCCAAACACTCAAAACTTGTCGTCCACATTGCAACAATAGACAACAAACACATAAACAATTGCAACAACATCAAACACATCGCAAAGCATGGTCTCTCAAGGGCCAATCATATCAACGGTGCCACTTATCACTCAAACCACCACACCAACAACACCATCCACCAATCAAATAATCAACACGACATCACCATTCACCACCACCACAAATGCCATTCTGAATCCACCACCACCCCCACCACCACCAACTTCCACCACATCAAGTCAATATAACGCAGCATTGCAAGCCGCCTTTCAAAGGGGATACCAACAAGTGCAGAAACAAAAATTCATACACCTAGCTACTCAACAAGCCGCTCAAGCCACAAAAGTTGCCCAAGCAGCCCAAGCCGCCTTACAAGCTGTGCAAGCCCAAACTTTATTGCAACAACAACAACAAGCTGCCCAAGCTGCTCAAGCATTGCAAGCACACAAGACTGCTCAAGCACAAGCTCTATTACAAGCACAAGCAGCACAAGCACAAGCTCAAGTTCAGGAAAACGCCCAATATCAAGCATAGCAAGCACAAGCACAAGCATAACTTCTTGCACAAGCAGCTCAATTGCAAGCATATCAACAAGCAATAAAACAATATCAAGAGCAGCAAAAAGTAGCAGAATTGGCAGCCCAACAACAAGCACAACAACAAGTGTTGTTGGAACAACAACAAGCACAACAACAAGCGTTGTTGGAACAAGAACAAGCACAACAACAAGCACAAATCTTAGCACAACAACAACAAGATCAACAACAAGCGTTGTTTATACAAAAGCAGGTAGAAGCCTACCTCGCTCGGCAAAACGTACAAATAACATCAAACAACACACCGACCAACCCACCCATCCAGCCAATGATTGAAACACCCCAACACATTTTCATCCCACCCCCTGATCCACAAAATAAGGTGACGACACAACTCAGGTTGCTCTCACAATAAGTGCTCGACCTTCAATCGGGGCGAACAACCAAAACACCAAGTAACTTGTGTCCCTATCCATTTGATAGGAGCTTAGTAATGAAACCATTCCCCAAGGGATTTGAAATCCCAAAATTTGACAAATATCGAGGGATGGGAAACCCTGAAGATCACATTAGGGAATTCTAGGTTCATTGCATGGAGGTCGCATATGACGATACCTATCTAATGCGGCTATTTCCTAGGAGCTTGGCAGGCCATGCTATCGAATGGTTCTCTTGCTTACCTTTAGGCATTAGAACATTCCAAGAAATTAGGGATGCATTCATTAAAAATTATGCATGCAACATTGCAATGGATGTTAGTCTCCAATAACTCTCAACTCTAAAACAAGGAAAGGGTGAATCATTCACCACATTCCTACAACGATGGCGATCTAAGGCCAATCGGAGCAAGTGGACCATGCTAGAAGAACAACAAGTTTGCACCATTATAGCCAACCTTGAAGGCCGCTTAGCATTCCATCTCAAGGTTCAGGGCATCACCACATATGATCAATTGATCTCCAAGGCGCTCAGCATCGAAAGAGCCCTTGTGACTGAACCCACAGAATCAACATCATACCACGAACAAAACAACCACCCACCACCTAATTACAACGATAAAACTCGCACGTGGGCAAGGAAAAAAAACATTACTAATGATGGCGTCGTCGATGTAAAGGTGGTCATTAGTGGTCCTCGCCAAAATACACCTACACCGCAAATCCAAACACAACACCAAAACACTCCTCACACAACATACCAGCCGCACAACAACAATCCAATAATCAATAATCTCAATGAGCAAAGAGGACCACCCCAATGCAAAAGCTATCCCAAATGAAAATGCACCATTTTGGGGGAACCCCTTGAAGACATAATGAAAAGGTTGATTGATGAAAAACTCATCAAGCCTCCTACATTTGAGAATTACCAAGAACCCAATGTCAAACCTCCTTGGTATAACTAGAATCAACTTTGTGAATTTCATAAAATAAAAGGCCATACCACAAACAGCTGCATGAGACTCAAAAACATCATCCAAGATCTTATCGATAAAAAAATCATAAATGTGGAACAACCTACAGGAAATCAGGATCTTAAGATATATATGAATTCGATGTTGAATCGTGGTAACAAAGGCTATAAAAATGATAAAGGGAAGGGTAGTGTAAATCATGTGTATGAAATAGTCGTTGCCTCCCTAAATGAAGACTGCATGGTCATCACTATCAAGGGCGCCCATGCCGAAGATTGTGGAGTCACCACAAGAGGTGGCAAAGTCACCATTGCAGGATCATCCCAACCAAATAGAGTCCCTTCATCTAGATCCGTTTCACATGGCTACAATGTTGTAGATCAACTCAAGAGAACGCCAACACACATATCCATCATGGAGTTGTTAAAAATATCATTAGCTCACAAAAAGATCCTTGAGGAAGCATTAACCTCATCCACTATCCTCGTAGATCTCGATGCAGAGCAATTCCAAGCTATGGTCAGAAATATCATAACACCTAATCTCCTCACATTCTCTGACCAAAATTTCCCCACCCAACCATCTCACAACCATGTAATTCACTTGGAAGCCATTGTACACAAGAGCAAAATCAAAAGGGTCTCGGTGGATGGAGGTGCAAGCTTGAACATATGTTCCCTAAGCCTCATCAAGCAGTTGAAAATATCAAAAGAGTCCATCGACAAAGGAAAAGGCATCACAATAAGAGCATATGATGACCAAGAAAGATTGTCTCAGGGCACGATTAAACTCCCTATTCAAGTAGGTCCAACTCTCATGGAAACCACTTGTCAGGTCTTGGACCTTGACTTGCCGTATAATATCCTCCTGGGCGCCCATGGATCCATGCGATGAAAGCCGTAGCATCAACCTTCCACCAATGTGTGAAATTTACACATAATGGACAAGAAGTTACCATCCATGGAGATCCCAAACCTTTCTCATATTGCAAAAATCTTGAAGCAAAGTATTACAAAATCCCCCAAGTGTCAAAGAATGATGAGGGCCCATCCACACCATACATCGACCCCACCACTCTCGTGTCCAATTTTGTGACAGAGACACCCGCCACTCCCACCATTCCCACCATCTCCGACATCAATCTTATCATCCAAGAGGACGGTTGTGGAAGCTACAAGCTCCCTAACAATGCTTTTGTGATAGGAGAGTTACCACAATCTCCTAGATCACAGGGACATCCACAAGAAAACCAAGCTTCCACATCACAAACGTTTCCTGAAGACTATCCCGAATTCACAAGATGGGGAGACCTTGGCCAAGAGGTTATTGAAGCAGATCCATCTCACATGTTATATCAAGATGAAAGACCAACACTTGAATTACCAATGGATGAGACAAGCAAGGGCTTACAAATGATGCTCGCAATGGGCTACGACAAAAATCAAAGACTGGGACAAAATGAAAATGGGCTCATAATACCTATCATGCTAGAGATGCGACCCATAACAAATCTTGGCCTTGGATGTAACCCTCCAAGTATAACCATACATGGCCGAAGTCCTTCGGTTAGAACGGTTAATATTTCTCCTCAGCCAATAATAGTAGAATTATGCTCACCAATATCCATAGGTAGAGACATACATAACTTTATAACTGAAGCCTATATTAGTAGCGATGATGAGCACCCCATGACTAATTTACCTAGGTTATTTGAGGATACCGCCCTTTGCATGATTAGTACCTTATCCTTCGAATCCAATCATCAAAATCATGACATTCATTGTAGTGCCCCTCCATCTATGATGTCCTTGTGTTGCCTCTGACTCGACTGTAAAGTTAGTATTGATTGGCATGATTTGAATTAATTCAATTTATTCAGTTTGTGTTTAAGGTATTAAATAAAATAAAAGTTATAATACTTCTGTGTTTTGTCAAATAAAATATTATTAATGGTTAAAATGAATTAAATAAATCAAACTTGAATATTATAATTAAATAAATAAATGATTGTGGAAGTAATGAAAAATAGTACAATAAACAAAATTAAATGACTTCCTTATTATTATTTTCGGAGGATAAAATACTTCATGTGCAATAAAAATAAGATTTTTATTATTATTTCTTTGTGAAATAAATAATAAACATGCAAAGAAATATTATTTGAATTTCAAGATTCGGTTATTCAGTTAGGAAGTTGAAGGGAAACCATCTACCCTAATTAAGAAAGGAAGGGAGGCATGAAAGAAGGGGGGAGGAAGGACGACAACAAGGGATACCAGATTGAGAAAATCTCATACAAACAAGAAGGTTCGGGAGGATCGCAGAAGAAGACACGGGAAAATTGGGAAAGAACGTGCAAGGTATGCTCTGCTTTATATTCTCCATAGCAAACAAAGTGTCCATGCGAGTTTCTGTATATTCAACATTGTTGCAATGTCTTATATGTACTTTTGGGGAAAAGATTGGAATGGTTCTAAAATAATTTGTGATTGAAGGACTGATGACGGGTTTTTACTTTATGTTTATGTAACCTGGCTCTGCAAATATTTAGTTCTCTCTGGTTTTCTCCTGCATTTTGTTTTACTCCCAGTGTCCTTTTTGATCATCGACCTTAGCTTTATTTCTCTTCTCTTGTAAATTCCTGAATTTAGCAACCAAATACCTTAGCTCACCGAATTAAAAATAGAGGATTGAACTTTCGTCTTATAATTGCTCCGATGTCCTTATTGCGTTGCATCTCTTTTTCTCTCTTTCGTATCATTTCGGGTTACTTTTTGGATTCCAATCTGGATTCTCTTTACACCAATGAACGAGATCGATTGTAGAAGCTTTCCTAAACTCGCTGCTATAAAAATAAAATAAAAAATGATAAAACTCCACAGGGAATCGGCTTAAGAGTTTTTAGTATACTCGGTTATTTGTATGACTTCTTGCAGTTGATCATGGTAAAGTTTAATTTCCAACTTCAAACTTGAGCGTGCCCCTGGAAACTCGCCAGCAAACAAAGATGCGTTTAAAAAAAAAGAAAAGTTGTACATTAATTCTCCTTCCCTTAAGTCACGTACTTGCGCCTCATCTTTCTTTTTCCCTTTAGTCTTGCGGATAACATTTGGGATTTGATAATAATGCAAGTAAATGGTGATATTTCCAAATTCCAATATTCACTTTCTGATATACTTGGCAACCTGTCACAGTTTCAGCATTTAGAGTTGAGGCATTGTTCAGAATTAAGTAGTCTTCTTGAAACCATTGGCAACCTGTCTCAGCCGCAACTTTTAGATTTGCAAAGATTTAAGTAATTTCTCTGATTTCTTTTTCAACCTGTCTCATCCGCGCACTTGAACATAATAGGGATTTTTAAACGTTTATATAACCTCCCTGATACCTGTGCAAACGTGTTTAAATTCTAACCTTATTCTCTCTAGGTGAATTTGACTCCTCAGATAAATTGATGTTCTCTCAGAATGTGTTTTGAAATGTAGGAAATCATACTGAATATTGTTTCTTTAATTTTCCCCTATGCCTATTCTATGGAGTTTCTGTCCCTATTAAAGAATATTTTCAGGCATTGATTATGGCAATAGGTATAGATTTATTTAGTTGGAATATATATGATTATTGTTTCATGGACATATAAATATCTATATATATGTGTTTTCCCTGTATATTTAAAAACAACATTTCCTCTACAATTAATATATATATATATATATATATATGTTTGTGTATATACGTTGTTGTTAACTTATTAATTAGAGTAATGAAATTCGTTTTCTGATCTTATTATATGTATATATGTATATATAAGTATATCACGATAATAACTTAAGAGTAGGCAAATGAAAGATATAAATATGTATACACATGTATTTGTATGTGATTTTCATCATTGCAATATTTAGCAATTGGAAATATAATTGGGATTGTCATAATAATTAAAGTTGAATTAATTGCATCTAGATATTTGAAAGGGTTTGTTTAAATGGAAGTAATGTCTGATATGTGAGGTATCTAGGTTGTAAGGCAATTTGCTTGAATAGATAAGTTTATGATGATACTCCTTTATCTAAAATAAATCTTCGTTTTATTATCCTTTATAAAGACATATTTAAAGTGTAGAAGTAATTGAGAAAGAAATGTATTCACTTATTTGTTTTAAAATTTAAATGAAGGATAGTCTTACTAATTTATATTATTTAGAGTTCAAATAGTTTATTTTATTTTATTTTATTTTAGACAAGTAGATTCAGTTTCGAGTTGATTCTATTGCGTTAGGTAGTTGGAGGACTCTTTCTTCATTTAGATAATTTCCATTATTGTTGAAATCATTTAAGCCATTTATCAGATGTATGTCATTCTTACGTGATAATTGTTGTTTATAGTGGGTTAGGTTATTGTGTTCTCAATTTGTGTTTAAAATTGATTAAATAAGGAGGTTAAGGTTATTTCAGAAAATCTTAATGTAAATTATTTTGGTTTAAATATCACTTTGATAGTTCTTGGAATCATCTAGTGTCTCGTGGCTTTAGGTGAAATATTTGGAAGTTGTATGTTCGTAGAATTAGAGGTTGAATGTTATATGCATATAGCTATAGGGGAATGGAGTCACTATTGTGATAAACGTGTAGTGAGATAGATACTAAAATATGTCTCTTCGTTTTCTTTAAATTGACTTAAATGATGTCTCAATAATTGAAGAAATAGGATATAAAGGAAGCCTTAAATGCTAGTTTAATGTTATCACTTTTTTTGTAGATTAGAAGAAAGAGAAGGATTAAATGGATTAGATGATTAATTGAGTAATATTAAGGAAATTCTTGAATTATATCGTCATAAAGTTATTAACTCATTTTATATAAAGGAATTAAGTAATCTTGACAAAAAAAGAGAGTGATAGAATTAGGAATGGAGATTGTTGTTATTAAAGAGTAACAGTATAAAGTGTAAATTGGAATATAATTGTTTTAATTTGTGTTTGGAAGAGTATGCTTGTGATTAGTGTCTTATGGCTTAATAACATCAAATTATATCTTCACTTCGCAATATTGTGATATCCTTAAATGTTGGAAATGATTGATCTTTAAGATAATGTTCTTTTTAGATTGTTTCAAGTTACTTCTTATTGAATGAATGGATATATTGTATTTTGTATTTGAATAAGTGGTTTTATGGATTGTTTTGATAGATCTTTTCGATGTGACTTTTCGTAAGTTGATTTTGAGTTGGGGGATTTCCTCTCATTTAATTTATGTTGCTATTTGTTTTCTTTTGTTCTTTACCCTCAGTGGTAAATCGGTTAATGTTATCATTGTCATGATTGATGATTCTGCTTGAGTTGTTAATGAGTCAAATTGAAAAGTTCTTTGAGTTAAGGGTATTTTGAGAGGAGAAAATAGAGTTTTCCCTTGGATTTCCAATTTAGTTCGTATTGTGGTTGTTGATGTTGTTTGAATGGAGTTGTTGATCTTATTTTGGCATATTCACTCATTATATTTAATTTTTAAAATCGTTCTTGTGGCCTTGCAATTTTTGTTGTCAGTTCTTTGATGAGGAAACCCTAGTGTAAATTTTTTTGAGAGTCTTCCAGAGGCTTGTTTGTTTTTATTGTTGGTCAATGTCTCTCCTTTTATGTACCTTGTTGTGGCAAGCGTTTGGTATCATTATTTTGAAAGGGTTGTACGAAACTTGGTGAGTCTCTGATTTTGTACTTGTTAGCGAGATGGGTAATGCCTCGCACGCTTTTATGTTGTGATTCTTTGTTCAAATTATGATGGTACAACCCTTGGTTGTTTTTGGTTTGATGTTGTTGGGTCTCTAGGGAGAGTGGCTCTAAGCGGGTGGTCGGTGCACAAAGGGGCGCCAGGATAGCCCTCGTTAGAGTGTGATTAATAAGTGAAAACCTAAGTAATTAACTAGGGGGTGGGTAGAATCACATTTAAAAGATAATTGATGCCTCATCCACCTTTTAGTGCTATCATAGGCTAAAGGGGATTGAGAAGGCCGTGGTTGGCAAGATCGTTGCCTTGTCTTCATGAAAGGTTAACGGTTCCGCATGAGCAACCCTATGGGGCGGTTCCTTGAGATAGGTAGCCTGGATAACCATAGATGGAGGCGGTTCCTAGTGCTTGGTTGCCTGGATAATTCGTCAGTAGACAGAGGCGGTACCTTGCAATAGGTAGCCTAGAAAATCCATGTTAAGCCATGCGATGACACTCTCCCCTAGTTGCCCAGGTGTTTTACTTTATTGTGTTCCTCTGGAAGTATGTTATGGGAGTTGGTTTAGATTGTTGTTAAATAGATTTATATTGATTTATGGAGTATTGCCTTGATACATCTTTGGTGTACTTTGTGGTCTTGTATGATCTCATTGATATTTGACTTATGACCTTGTACTCTTTTGGTACTGTGATATGATGTTATTGTATTGTTTAATTGCAATTTGGAATTGTATTATGTTTAGTAATTCAGTTGATTTGGAAGTGTTTCATGATCATCCTTTGGTTACTTGTTTACTGGTCATTGCTTTGATTTATGTGAAGAGATTTATGATTTTAAGTTTTTTTTTTTTGATGACTCTTGGATGTTGTTGATTATGTCATTGTAATCCTTGAGTTTTATGATACTTTTGTATGATGTTGAGTCTCGTGGTTCCCGGTTTGGATGTTCTTGGTTGAGGTCTCTTTCTTGTCAGCTCCTTAGCACGGGGGGTGGGTCTTCGGACTCACGTGGTTGGGTGGAATGTGCTAAGCACCCCATTGGGTCCCCAGTTGAGGATCGAGAGGTGCGAATTGGTGCTGTTGCGGCGACTCCATAGTTGTTTCTATCTTGGAGCCAGTTATAAGATTGTGTATTCCTCTGTACTTTTGCTTCATGTTATCTTGTTGTATGGTTTCCTTTCATGATTGGAAACACTTTTGTATCATTGTACCTCTAGAACATTGTACTGTAATGTAATGTTAAACCTTGTGTGGCTATTGGCCATGGCAGTTGTTATTCAATGTGTTGTAGAATCATGTATATGTTGTATTTGCATACACAGATGGTTTCTTAACAATGATTATCATGTATGTGTTATATTGTTAATGTTTAATTTGTTATGGATTATATTTTTGTATTTTATTCTTTATTGTCGTTGTGTGGATCTAAGTCGCGTAATGACTCCTCGTGTACCCCAAGGGATGTATGTGCTAATGAATCTACTTAAATGAAATTCATGTCATGACTTAATATGTATTACATGTATGTTATGTTTTTTTTAAAAAAAAAAAAAAATTGTGCTGTAATTATTATGTAATTGTCCTTTGGGGTTCGCTCGGCGGGGCGTTACATTCATTTAGTCTATCCCCAACTCATCGACTACGACCAACAAGGACCACCAGTTCTTGATACATTCAAAAATGATGAGGCACTCTCAGAATTCATGGGATTACGGGATAACATTCTAGATGGGGATCACAAAATAGGCTTTATAATGGAGTTGGACACACATGCCTATTATGGGGAAATGATTGAATCCTTCAGTCGCAAAAGTGTGAAACTAAGAATCATATCCAAGTCCTTGAGTGAAAACCAAACTGTGGCACTCTCTGACAAGAAAAAAGTAAAAAGAAAGGACGTATCCAACAGTGAAAACCTTTCTGAGGCGCCCAAGGATGAAGGATTGAATCTTCCTTTAAGAGCTATTCATCAGGAGAAGTCAACAGTCTTGGTCAAAAAATGCAATCTTGTCAACCTAGGAACAAAGGCGACCCCGCATATCACATTCTATGTGGAATCACTACTATCAAAAGAGCAAGAAATCCTAGCTGCATTCCTAAGGGAAAGACAAATAAACTTCGCATGGAGTTATGCCGACATGCCAGGGCTTGATCCAAAGACTGTGGTCCATCACTTAGCAATGTATCTGGAAGAAAAACTTGTCAAACAAAAGCTTCAGAAAATGCATCCTCAGATCACCCTATTGGTCAAAATGGAGCTAAAAAAGTTCTTAGACGCAGGATTCATCCAACCAATAGACTATCCATAATGGGTATCAAACTTGGTACCTGTTTCAAAACCTGATGGAGCCATTAGAATCTCTATGAACTTCAAAGATTTGAACAAAGCATGTCTGAAAGATGACTTTCCACTTCCAAATATTGACATGATAGTAGATATGACAGCAGGGCATGAGATGTTATCACTCATGGATGGATTTTCAGGATACAACCAAATCATGATAGTAAAAGAGGATCAACACAAGACAACTCTCACTTGTCCATGGGGAACATACTGTTGGAACATGATGCCATTTGGCCTAAAGAACGCAGGAGCAACATACCAGAGGGCCATGACATTGATTTTCCATGACATGATCCATAAGATGGTTGAAGACTATGTCGACGACATCCTAGCTAAATCTAGAAAAAGAAAAGATCACATAGTAACCCTAACTACTATTTTTGACAGGCCGGAGGAGTACAAAGTCAGGCTAAATCCCAAGAAGTGCATCTTCAGCATACAATCAGGTAACCTACTAGGATATATAGTATCAATGAGGGGTATCGAGGTGGATCCAGCAAAAGTGAAAGCAATCCTTGAAATGGAAGCACCAAAGACATTAAAACAACTGAGAGGTCTCCAAGGTAGGCTCCAATCCATTAAAAGGTTCATAGCACAACTGGCGGATAAGAAGAACCCATATTCTCACCTACTCCACAGGGGAGTAGCGTACAAATGGGATACAAAATGCGAAGAGGCATTCAACAAAATCAAGGAATACCTATTGACACCACTACTTTTAATGCCACCCATCCCAATAAAGCCATTTATCTTATATGTGTCAGCAACAACAACAACCCTTGGAGCTCTCCTAGCTCAGCATGACGAAAATGGAATGGAAAGGGCTATCTACTATATCAGTAGAGCAATGGTCGGTCATGAGCTAAACTACTCATTCATCGAGAAAGAATGCCTCACAGTAGTGTTTGCATCACAAAAATTGAGACATTACATGTTGGCACACAAAATCAAGCTCATCGCAAAATTGACCCCCTCAAGTATCTACTATCAAAGGCAATGCTAACCGACACAATGGCAAAATGGGCAATGATATTATCAGAGTATGACATCGAGTATGTAGAGCGGAAAGCAATTAAGGGCCAAGTTATTACAGATCAACTAGCAGAAGCACCTATTTATTCTGAGAATCCTCTTGTCTCAGAGTTTCCAGATGAATCCATTTATAACCTCAACATAGCTAACCACTGGAAACTACACTTCGATGGCTCATACACACAACACAAATCAAGAGCTAGTGTCTTCTTCATTACCCCACAAGGGGATTGCATACCAAGGTCATACAAATTGTCATTTCCTTGCACCAACAACATCACATAATATGAGGCTTTGACTATAGGTCTTAGGATAGCAGTCCAATGGAACATCATGGCTCTTAAAGTGTACGAGGACTCTCAACTGATCATAAATCAAGTCAATAATGAATATCAGACCAAGGATGAAAAGCTCACTCCATAAAAGAAATTGGCAGAGACTCTAAAGGAATCCTTCATCGAAATTACATTTGAGCAGATACCTAGAGCCAACAATAGAGCAGCATACACCATGGCAACAATTGGGTCCCTACAAGACATCCCTAACAATGTTCCAAAATATGAATTTCTAATAGAGCAGCTTCTCGTTCCCGCATTCAAGGTACCAGAATTAGAATTCATGTGCGAAATTGTTGGTCCTAGTGGTCCTTGGTACCATGACATTTACACATACCTTTGAATAGGAGTCATACCTACTGACTTACCATCAAACCTAAAATGAACCTTTGTCAAAAAGGCATCCATATTTGTCATCCTAGGTGATACCCTATATCATAGGAGCATAGAAGGAACCCTAATACACTGCCTAAATGCTGAGGCATTGACCACTCTAACTGAAGTTCATAACGGTACCTGTGGTTCACACTTGAGTGGAATGACCATAGCTAAGAAACTGCTGAGGATGGGGTATTATTGGCCCACAATGGAAAGAGAAGCACATGATCATGCTAGAAGATGTTTACAATGTCAATAGCATGGGGACCTCATCCATGCACCAGCTCAAGAGCTTCATCCTATCATTACACCATGGCCCTTTTCACAGTGGGGACTCGATCTCATTGGGAAAATCACACCCACCTCGTCTAATGGCCACAAATTCATCATAACCGTAACTGAGTACTTTACAAAGTGGGTGGAGGCCATACCCATGACGTATATAACTGGGAAGTAGATCTCTAAGTTCATCCTAAACTATCTCATATGCCGCTATGGTGTTCCACAAGCCATTATCTCAGATAATGGGACACCATTGAAGAATCATGAGGTTCGTGACTTGTGTGAGAAATTCAAAATCCAACATCACTTCTCCACCCCATACTATCCCCAAGGCAATGGCCAAGAAGAAGATACAAACAAAACCATTCTGAAAATCCTAAAGAAAACAGTCAATGATGCAGGTCGTGACTGGCATCTACAACTTAATCTCGCCTTCTGGGCCTATCGAACCAACATCCACACACCCACTAGCGCCACCCCCTTCTCCTTGGTCTACGGATCAAAAGTCGTACTCCCCATTGAGATCGAGCTCCCATCCCTCAAGATATCACTACAAAACCTCATCACTGATGAAGACTATCAAGTGCCAAGATTAAATGAGTTGGAGCTACTAGATGAGCAACGTATAGATGCTTTAAATCATTTGCAATTCTATCATAATTGATCTGTATAGGATCTATACTAGATTGCAGAATTGAATGCTTAACTTTTACAATGATTATTCCAAGTTAATTAAAACAAAATTAACTCATGGAAATAATTACAATAATTAAAATGACAAGGTGATAACAACATAATGAAAGAAAGAGAGAGATGTAAACAGAGTTTGATTTCGGAGTTCACCACAATGTGACTACGTCTTTGGGTCCGCTCCAATGGAGTAAGACCAATCCAATTAATCTCCAAAATCAAGTACAATGAGTTACAAAATCACCCCTATCCGCACAACGCCACTTTTCGAAGTGCAGGAATGAAGAATAAAATCTCCAGAATAGCCTCCTCTCGCTTCACCAGAAATTCCTTCCAAAATGCTTAGACAAAACACCTAGCCAAAATTCTCCTCAAAAAACACTTCAAATCACACTTAGCCTAACTCTCTCCCTTTCACCCCTTTAAATACATCAAATTTCACCCAATTTGGTGAAAACCATAAAATTTACAAAATTTCCCCATATCTCCTAAAAACAACTTAATCTCCCTTAAAAATCTTACAATATCCTTAATAATCTCTTAAAAAAATTATTTAAGCCCTTCAATAATATTTTTCTATCGGGCTTTTGATTTTTGGGAGGTTATTGTTTGTTTTTTTATTTAAATTAGGTGAGTTTATTGTAAAAATTAAGGCATTCAGGGTTAAAAAATTAACAAACCCAACCGATGCCACTAATTATCCTAACCGCGTACACGATCTAATGGTATCATAACCTTTTGGGAGCTCGGCGGTTTCGGGTTTAACCCCCGGCCGTCGGCATTTTTAAAACAACTTTCAAACAGCCATTTAACAAAAGGATACGACCACCATTCATTGTTGAGCCCGCGGATATGGTGCAACGGTCGACCGGGAGGTTCGCAGACGGATCGTGGGGGGTTCAAATCTCCTCGCCTAACATTTTTAACAAACTACCAATTTAGAAAATTCAAAACCGTGGTGGAGTTGACCAAGGCCACGTGGCATGCCGAGGAGGTGCCACGTGGCAGAATGCATTTCGCTAAACATGCTGACTAGAATCTGACTATGCAATGACATGGAAGCTGACTGTATGTTGATTGTGCGCTGACAAAGAGCTGACGTGGCATGCTTACGTATCTGACAATGTGGCCTGCTGACTAGACGATGACGTGGCCTGCTGACTGGAGTACGGACTGTACAGAAAGGACACATGTCACCACCTAATTGGTTTCGTACGGATGACTCAACTGCCACGTGTCTCACCCAAATTCATCCATGTGGATTTCGTATGGTACGGATGATCTGCTGACGTCATCATCTGTACAGTCCCCTCAAAAGTCAACTCAAAACTTTGACCAACTGTATCTTGAGCATACGACGTCAGATTTTGACAAAACAAATGCCATCGAAATCATCTCGACGAGCTCTTCATGATGATTCCAACTTTGAAAACTTTTGATGACATCATTTTTTTTCTTCTTGGACGCCCTTTGATCCTAGTTTGACCCAAGGTTTGATTGGCCATAACTTGTGCAAACAGAATCCTTTTCGCTCCATTTGAGTTGCGTTGGAATCAGGATGCTGAGATCTTTCTGATGGTGCTAAAATTTGGAGATTTGGAGACAATTCAATTTCCACTAAAAATATCCACCAGATCAATAATAGACTCAAAAGGAGCTACAATAAGAAAATCAGAAGCATGACCTTCCAAATCGGAGAACTGGTCTTAAAAGAAAATCAGAAGAATGTCCCAAACCCAAGGAGTAAAGGCAAGTTCGAACCTAATTGGTTAGGACCTTTCATCATCACAGCAAGTTATAAGTCAAGGGCATATCAGTTATCAACACCCAAAGGGGAACCTCTACAGGAGCCCATGAATAGCTCTCATCTCAAAAACTTTTATGCCTAAATCTTTCAACGTATAAAACCAAAAAATTCAAAAAATGGGAAAAAGTCCTGAAATTTTTTTTACCTTGGCGAAAACTTGGCAAACAGGCTTGGTAACAACAAAAAATCAAAAAGCAAAAAAGAAAAAAATCCAAAAAAATCAGAAAAAGGATAAAAAAATAGTAAAAAGAAAAATCATCCTCTAGTGAAAACCACTTTGGTGGCACTTTGGGAAAGTACCTTGGTGAAAACCTGGCAAATAGGTGCCTTGCATAAATAAGCACTTTCCATCCACCAGGATCTTTATGGCTTGATCTGCATCATCCATCCATTTCGCTTCCATCATTCATCGCATTCATGTCTCCATCCATCACTCATCCACTCGCATCCACACCATAGCTTGGTTATGTGTTCATATCATGATCCCTCCTAGTACTACTCGGCCCATCCTCGAGGTCAGTTTGTCTTGCTTTATCAGAGTAGTCTATTGCATCATGCTGGGGGCATGTTCTTATCAGATCATATTCGTGTATGATCTTAAAGTCCTCAAATCAGAAAATCCCAAAAACATCAAAACATCAGAAAATCCCAAAAACAGCAAAACATTATCAAAAAATCCAAAAAACAAGTCAAAAAGTCATTCAAAAATTCAAAAATAGGGTCATCTTGTCGAACTATGTCGTCTCTGAGCTTGAACGTAGGCAAGGTTGATCTTTGATCATCCCTCGAGACATTTAGGTCAGTCCTATAGGAGTCCATCATAATAAGCTAACATCTCATCATGTATATCTCCATCTATAAATTAGTCAAGTCGTCAGTCGAACTACGTGGTCTCTGCGTGTATAACGTAGGTAAAGTTAATTTGTTGATCAGCTCTCGAGACCCCTAGGATAGGTCTTTAGGTTAGTCTCTTGGTCAAACTTTTAGAAAATCCCAAAACATTGGAAAATCAAAAATCAAAACATTTGAAAATCTCGAAAAATACCAAAAATAGCCTCAAAACATTTCAAAACGTCAAAAACATCCGAATATTTGAAAAAATTCATCCATCTCATCTCGCTTACACCCACAATAACACCATCCATAATAAATTGATCGTCATCCTCAACCTTTGGTGAAACAATTGGAAATAAGTCTAGCAGGTTGAAAGTAAAAACTCAAAAGGTAAGTCATAGGTCTAGGTCAGTGCGTAGGCAAATTGTTCATCTCTTCGTATTGGTAACTCATCATCCAATCAGTCCCATATCAAACATCTGATAACATCATGTCCTAGGATGAATCCTTCCTAAAAGGGGCATTATTTATCAGAAACAACACTTTGGATAAATGAAATGGCATGTCGTCATCCACTAACATGTCCTAGGATGCATCCTTCCTACAATGGGCATTATCTTTTGGCAATAGTTTCGGTTCTTATCCTTAAAAACACATTCCCTTTTGGTTAGTGGTATTGAAGAACATCAACTTGTTTGTGTGCTTTATCTTTGTCTTTTGACTTATCTTATTGTGCTCAGTCCAAGGACCTCTCGATGATATCCAAATGAAGGATTTAGAGAGATAGGAATGGGGCAACGATCATTATCTTTTGTCTACTATGCTTGTTGGAAGTTCTTGTAATATAACCTCGATGAATACTTGCTTTGTTAGGTGTGTCTGGAAGAGGTCTAGGGCAACTTGTTGACTATTGTGTTGATAGGTTTACCTTTCCGTGCTTTGGTCCAAGATGTTTGAATCTTCTGAAGTGCATCCTAGCAAGGTTTATGTATGTCAGGTGTGAGCATGAATACTCCTATCTGCTTGTCAAGTCAAAGTTCATCTCACTGGGTACAACACCATCCTGGTTTTCTATACCTTGATGCATCAATACCACGTGTGTTATCAAACATAAGAAAATTTGGCCCTTTGAAAATCCCAATTCCTTGACAAGTAATCATCATCATCATCATCATTTTCATTTACACTATCTTGTGTCTTGTTGAAATGACTTCTTCTTTTCTTACTAACTGCACTAACAAGGTACTATGATAGTTGATCATCATCACCATCATCGTCATCAATCCGGCATCCATAAATCATTAGCTTATTGCACAAGCATATCATATATGAAACATACGCATTGGATTTTTAATCACCATATAAATAAGTCATCATAAACATTTTTCATAGATAGGTGCATCCATGTCATTGCATTTCACCCATTACATTACATTGCATACCATTATATCAATCATTGCATAAGCACTCATTTACATTTCACAACAATTTCATATTACCATCTATCATATAAATCATCGCATAGCATTTACGGAAGCATTTCATAATCATTTTTCATAATCATAAACAATAGGTATATAAGCATTTAATTCATCAGGCATACATACTGGCATAACATCATGATATCATCTCACCACTTTACGTTCACATTACATTACGCATTAGCATATCACTTCACATTAACATATCATTGCATCACATACATCATCAATTATTACGTCTAGGAAAATAACATTTGTTATTCTAAGTATCTCATAAAACCATCTCATTTTGCATTCACACCATTTCATTTGCATCATATCATGACCATCACATTTCATATTTCATCATCCATATCATCTCATAGATAACATCATAAAACATTCATTGCATAAATCATTCCACATAGGCATAGACGTATAAAATTCATTACAAACAAAACATTACACATTCATTCATAAGCACAATTTACATATCATTCTGCAAATGCACCATAGATCATATCATTTCATATATCGGACCATCGCATTTGCATTATCATAAGTAGATCATCACATAGACAACATCATTGCACATCACATCTGCATATCATAAGGCAGCATAATATAGATCGGGTAGTCATAATCATTGCATAAACATCATTAGAAGTAAATGCATCCATAACATATAGAAGTAGAATCATACATGCACAAATAAAGAGTACGCATATCATCACATCAAAATCGGCTCATATATATATATCATCACACAACTGTCATAGTACAAAGAATAAATCGGATCACTGTACATGTGTCAATCAGTACAAAAGGCCCATCGGGCTATCAAAAATGAGCCCATAAGGCACAAAAAGGTATCATAACATCTCGATCAGGCTCGGTCTCTATGAATGCTACCCTCACCCCTGTCACCATAACCCTCTGCTGGTCTGTGGTTGGCCCGCTCTGAATACTCTAGGACCCACGCTACTCTGGGTACGATTTCGTGATAGGCCCACCGATAGTACTCTACCTCTTGGATGGTGTCTTTGTAGGACCGAATTAATATTGTACCTTGGGAGGAAGAGGATGTCATGCTCTCTATCTGCTGCCTCCGGCATAGCTTAGTGGCTTCTTGTAGCTCTATAGGCTGTCTCTGTTGTATGGCCTGATCCCTCTCGGCCCTGAGTTGCTCTGTCTCAGCCCTCGCCTGGTCTCTCTCTGTTGTCACTGCCTGAACCTAGGCCTGTAACTGCGCAATCAACGCATCTTGAGCGTCTTCTTGTCCTGCTGGTTGTACCCGTGGCTACACGTGGGGCTGATCCTCACCCTCAGCTCGTGGTGGTGGAACTGGCAGCACCTGCTGTTGATCCTGCATATGAACATCCCCCTGCCCTGGTGGGACTGGGGGCTCACCTGGTGGATCCTGTCGAATCTCAACCCTATGTCCTCGTCCTCGGGCTCCCCCTCTACCCCTAACTCTGTGCACATATGGGTCCTCACCTGGAATCGTCAACTGAAGTGGAGGCCGGAACCAGTCTTTGTAAGCCTAAGTGGTGCCTGGATCTGCCAAACCCTGATCATAAGCCCATGGTCAAGCTACCAAGTGTCTGAAGCTGTCGATGGCCTCGGAGGCAGGAATGTACTATCCCCATGAAATCTGTATCATGGTGCGGGCAAAGACGACTACATAGCCGTCATCAGGCCGATCCTGCGGCTCTCCAAACTGACATTGTATGCACTCGGGCAGGTACCTCTCGATCATCATACACTCCCGCCCTTGCATGTACTGGTCCTGGCGGCAATAGAATAGTTGATCAGCATCATCGGCCCATCCAGGTTGACCAAGGTATGGATGCCAAGTGAAAACTAGCATCTCATCTAAGACCCGCCTCCAATAGGGGATCCCGTGCTCACCAGTGTGTGTAAAGGACACACCGCCTCTGTATCGTGCCACAAGGGCATTGTCTGCCCCCATCAAACTGAATGACACATGGACGTAACACAAAAATGTGCTCCCACGCCCAGACGTGAAGTAAAGTCACTCCAGCCCCCAGCGCTCTACCGTCCATGTAAACATACTCGTGTAGGTCCTTGTAGAGTGAGGCAAGAAGTACAGGTCACCATGCAAAGCGAACTGACCTGTCTCGGACCATCTGCTCCTAGCAATACCCCCAGCCGGGACTGAAATATCGCCCTTGTCTGTCTGGGGCAACAAGACCCAAAATAATAGTTGCAACTGTCTAGCGGTAGGGAGGTACTATGACCTTGTACCGCTCTAGCTCTATTTGTCCCTCACAAAAGATGATGTCCCGTGTGGCAAGGACTCTGCAATAAGACTCGGGCGCCCCTCATCCATATTGAATATTGCCCATCGGCCATGAATAGGCAATCGCAAAATGCGCCAAACGTCCTCTAGAGTGACAGTGGCCTCACTAGTGGGGAGATGAAATGACGACATCTCGCTCTGCCACCTCTCAGCCAGTGCTGACAACATCCCTAGGTGAGTGCGCACGGGCGCTACATATGCAATATGCCACAATCCCACAACTCTCAGTCAGTCCTGGTCTCTGTCGCTCAGGTCTCGCAAAACGCTAGCCAAATCTTGCGACCTGTGCTCCTGAGAATAGAGCTCCCTCACCGTGTCCTGCATCAGGGAAGGTCAACGTGTTAGAAATTTTGAAAAATTCCTGGTTGAACGCTCCAAAAACTTCCCCAACAGTGCAGTTCGTGATGACATCGCAGTTTGATTTTACTCAAACTCTGACGTTCGATCCCCAAAAAGAGCAAAACAACACCACCGTGGTGCACTTCATCATTCAGCGTTGTAGTTTTCGTGAAATGGGCAACATCGTGGTGCACTCTTTCAAACCAACCCACTGAGCCCAAGCTAAATAAAGCATTAAATGAAGAAACAAAGGTTGGGTAAGGGTCACATACCAGTGCCCCGATGCCAGGTGGCTGCTGGTACGTCCAGACTCAATCAGAAATGTGTAGGGGAAGCTGTCATTGCACCATATTGCTGGAAGGTCAGAGCTCAAATCTCAAAGTTGCTAGCTGAGGTGTCTGAAAAGGACTTGAAAGTGACCCCTTGGGCCCCTTTTAAGCCTAAAAATTAGGGTTGTTTCACCATGTTTGGCTGTCCTACTAGGGTTTTGGACCCCCGAACCTAATTTTTTTCCGTTTGAGGCTTGTTTTTCATCATTTTATTATGTTTAGACACGTTTTTAGCCTCTCCGAGCCCTTTCAGTCCTATCGAGTACTTTGTCATCTTTTTTTCGCGAGATCACCCAAAAATTAAAATTTTCGTCCGATCTCTCAAGGGGCATTATAATGGCATGTTTTCTCGCCATGCAGCAGTGGGGCAAGTTTTTAAATATCAATTTTTTTGGCTTTGATCGAGATCATTTATTCTTTGAACCAATGCAACGAGTGCATTGCTTCAAAGAGGGGCAAAATGTAGACACGTAAAATATACTGATTGACATTGTGCATCTGACCCGACTTACTAACATTGTTTCTTCTGAATCATCCCTTGGTCTAACCATTTAATCAAATTCCCCTATCTGATTAAATTCATCAATAGTCCTCTCTTAATTAAATAAATCATGTTATCTGATTAAGTCACCCCTTTTGTTAATTAAATCAATTCATCTGATCTAATTATCCCTATTTAATTAAATAATCAATTTTATTTGATTAAACTCTAAAGTCTGTTCATTAAATAAATTAAAACCTTATTTGATTTAATCTAACACCATTTTTTTTAATTAAATAAATCAAAATCCTTATTTAATTAGCCTCTTATCATATTCCTCTCTTATTTGATTTAAATAAATCCATAAATTTAAGTCAAAAAGGTCACATCATCTAGCCTCTTTGATTAAATTAATTAACCCTTGATTAGTTTAATCTCATCTCATGTCCCATCCTCTAGATAATGCAAGTTGCACATGAAAATAGATTTAATTCATTTATTAAATCTCTATTTTCCTCACAAGGCATCTTTTGGAATATTCTATCAATTTGAATTCAAAAATTTCAAATCAACATGTACATCCAACAAGGCAATAACTTCCTCTTACATGTCCTTTGCCTTGAGCCAAGTGGCATTTATTGCATTTTCTCTTCCCTCTTACAAGTCATTTCAACAAATTTGAAATTCAAAATTATGCATTTATTGGCACATACCCCAGATCTTGCACATCCTCCATCCATTCATAGATTGACAAGTGGCGTCATATCATTGGATGAATGTTAGTCCCACATTGCTCAAATTTGGACATTCATCCATCTTGAAATTCTATAAATAAAGAGCTCATATCCTCATTTCATCATCCACAAACATTGCAAAGTTATTATCCTAAAATATTTAGCCATTTCCATCCATCATTGAATTCTTAGCTACGCTTTTTGCAGATTTGGCTTGGAGTTCTTATCTTTCATCAACAAAGTGGATCAATATCATCAACACAATCAAACTTGCAATTTTAGGAATTGGGAAAGAGCTAATTTTCACATCAAATTGGCACCAATTCCCCCATGGGATCATGAGTTTGCACATTTAAATTAGGATTCAAGCTATTTCATTGTTTTTATTTTGTTCTTCAGTGTTTTCTTTCCTATTTTGAGTTTGTAAATGGATTTCATGGGGAATCCTTGTTTTAGCTTGCAATTCCTTGTTTAACTTGTTTACTCATGTTGTTTTGCAGGTACTAGGAAAAGGGTTCACACAGAAAGCAATGGCTCAAGGGGAGTTTTAACAAAACCTTCTAGACCCCTACCATAGTTGAGATACTGACATCTTCAACATACTATGCATGAGTGGGTTGATATGCTTGATCCATTGATGAAAATTCCATCGAGGAATCTCTTGGTGCAAAGATTTGTGGAGTGGTTAGAAGTGCTTGTGATGATATAGAGAAAGCTTGACAGTATTTTGACCGAACTTTTTGCTATTGCATTTAATGCACATTTTAGGTCATAGTAAAGTGTTTATATTTCATTTTCCATATTCTAAAGGCATTTTTGTTTGAGCAATTAAAGGAGAGTAAAGATAAGGCGATTTAAGGTGATTTGAAGGGTTCCAAAGTGAAAAACCCTAACAAAAACGTTCACAGGTATTTTCAATCTCTTGCAAACCCTATTTCAAAGAGGTTCATAATGTTTACTCAGTTTTTCGATGTGGTTGAGAGGCCAAGGCCTAAATTGAAGAAGAACCCTCACAAATCTATGGAGAGGGATAAATATGGTACAAATTTTCTAGGGTTCCCATCAATTTTCTTCACACAGAAGATGTGTGTATATATATTCACTCACAAAATGAATAAACACAAACATTTGAAGCTTTGGGATCCCAGAGACAAGGAATTGACTGGTGATGATTTCAATCTAAAATTGGAATATGTGAATCTAGCGAATAATAAATTAGATGTATGGAACAATTTCCCAAATTTTTTCTTTGAAGATGAATGGGTGAAGATTGTTTTGAGTAGAATACATGATAAATTCATATGGCTGGACATGCTGCATATGATAAACAAAGAAGCAATAAGGATTGTTACTAGTTTGAGCTCCACATGACCTATCCTAGCAATGAAGGTGGTAAAGAATGAAGAGGTTATGAAGCTAACAAGAGCTAAATTTGACAAGCATGCCCTAACAGTGGACTATATCACAGATCCAACAATCAAATATGCCACAATGATCCTACAAGATATTCTACACAAATAGAGGGTTCAACCACTGCCACCACAATGCGCACTGCTTATGAAATAGTGAAAGAGGGAAAAGACTTTGACCATCAAATAGTGTTCAGGGGGGAAAATACTTTGACCTCTATGAGTTATTGCAACAAAAAATATTGGAGAATTTGATAAGAACCAAGAAAAAGAGATACAATTTTCAATATGGCACTCTTATTATTTGTCTTATGTTCTATTTCCTTAAAGAGTTGCCTGGTATGAAGAATATTGTGTGGAGAGAATATATTCCAGCAGAAATATAAATAAGCGATCGCATCAGAAGGCTTGGTAATCAAGATAATGTAATGAAACATTTTGGGGTTTCTTCAAAACAATTCCAAGCTAAAATGTAGGACAAAGAAACAAATTCATCCAAGGTGGTGGAAAAATATAAAAATGATATCACTTTCATGGTAAGCAGAGATAACTGCTATATGGAAGTAGTTGAACCCAAAACTCTTTAGGTTCTAGAGCTACCTAATGAGGTAGCCAAATCTAATTGGATTAGCCTTGCAGATCTTGTATTGAGCAAGCCTCGACATACAATAGTTGATAGGTTTGGTGCATATGAAGAGATAATAAACAAATTGATCAACATAAGTGTGGAAGAGAACCTAGAAAAGAAAAAGAAGGATATTAAATAAAAGGTTGGACAGATGAAAGTTGAGTTGGAAAGGGAGTGGTACTCATATGCGCCCTATGGGAAATTCTAAAGGCACATATGCTCCTCCGCAAACTACACTGAGAACAATAAGGTCAAAGGACCTCAGCCTCCACACTTGCTGCTTCAAATTCCTTTGAAATAAAACAAATGAGTGGATATAAGAAGATAGACACATCTAGCATCCCTATGCAACAAAAACCTCCAAAGAGAGGAAAGAAAAAAAGAGAAAAACGAGATAAGTATATCAATTCAGAAGAAGAAGGGGAAAAGGAAGAAGCACAATTGGTTCACAAAAGGAAATCAAAATTCTCTCAAGAAAAGACCAGTGCAAAAAGAGAGAAAATCAATTTGGTGGATGTAGAAAGTGAATAGGAAGAAGAAAAGGAAAAGGAAGCTTTCATTTTTCAAAGAAGAGTGAAGAAATCTATGTCAAGAGAAGAAGAACCTGATCATATAAAATTAAGGAAAAAGGAAAGGGAATAGAGAAGAAACCTAAGAAGGCCCCTCCACAGAAATTTGAACATGATCCTTTACAACTCAACTCTACTTTCAATATAATTGTAGAGCATGGTGCACTAAAGGAAACAACACTACTGTATGATGAGGTGCCTCTTTCTAATAAAGCTACAATTGAAAAGGTAATAGTGATGCATATGACGGCCTTTAATGTAAGTCTAGGTGACATTCTTGACCAACTCTCGGTGAGCCTTCCAGACTTACGTGGTGCTAAGTGACAAGAAGTTATAGTGGAGGAAGAAAATATAAGAAAACAAGCCCTGGAGAAAGCTAGAGTAACCCTTACTCATGAAGAAAGAATTTAAGATTATCTCAATTGCAAAAAAAAGATTTCTGGACCAAAGGAAGGGTAAATACCCCAATGGGTAAAGACTTAGAAGAAATCAAGAGGATGGAAAGGAAAGGAAAACAGAGAAGAAAATAACCAATATTCTTGCAAAAATTTAGAAGGCAATGAATGGCATAAAAGCCATATATTAATGTGGCAGTTAAAATGCCAGTTGAAGCACCACTTCTCCCATATTATAGCAGCCACTATAGTGGCAGTTCAAGCTAAGTATTAAATTTCTTTAAATAGCTTCAAAGCCATGGCAATATGGGGTTTATAACTTTATTGTTTTCATATAAAACTATCATTGTTAAAGCCTCAAAAGTGGCGATGATGGCTACATTAATAGATGTCATTTCAATGTAAAGAGGGGCGATAGAAATATCCTTTTAAAACTATTTTTGCAAACTGCTTTTTAATACCATTATTTTCTTTTCAAACCGTGGTGATAGATATATGCACTGACAGTTTTGAAAGAGGGAAGCAAACAATTTTCTCTGGCCATTATTTTCATTCTTTTAGAAATTTTTGATTATCATTGGGAAATAAAAAGAAGAGTAGCGATAGAGATTGGAGTATACAATTTACTATAAATCATTTACAGGAAGCGATAGATTTTCAATTGTCTATCAATCTTTCCATATGCTAAGATTCATCCATAGCCTGTGAAAAATAATAGATTGAGCTCTACAAATAGACCTTGGAAGACATTTTTAAGTGTAGAATCACAGATTTTTTCAAAAGCATGCTTTCTTAGCTTCTTTCTATTATTTATTTACTTTTAAAAGAGATAGTTTTATATTATTTTGAGGAATGGTTCCAAATATGTAAGAGGAAAATGATTATGACATTTCAGAAATGTCTAAGTTTTAGATAATCACAATTTTAATCTATTAAAGACAGTGAAATAGAAAACTATTTCTTTGCCTTATGATTTAAAATAATTTAAATTATTTTCGCAGATGGAGACTGTTTTTCCAGTTTGGTTAAGCACTTGTTGATATACATATTTGTATATATATAAGTTCATATGAGAAATGAATAAATGGATATATATACATATATACATAGATTTTTACTCATGAATTAACAAAGAATAGTTTGGATAAATGATCGAGAAATTTTTGAGATTGGATAGTTACTTTCTCGATTGAGTTGTTCATGTTTGGACAGTCTAATAGGTAAATTTAATGATGAAAACTTCAATAATTGAATGTCTAGATATACTTTGTGTAAATTTAAATGGTATTATTATTGTGAATAACCAAATTTAATATGGTGTTTTTATGAAAAGAACCATAAGTGTTAATAGTGAAAATCTAAAACTTTAATATGAAGAAGTAATCTTCTATATAAGTTTATTATATTATTGTTGTACTTATTTGAAATATTGTCAATATTCTTAGAATGAGACCAGGTAGGTCAAGTTGATGACATCTTGTAATCATGATTAACTAGAGGTGCATAAAATAGGAGAGTAGTTACACTCACAGTTCAAAGTAAGGACTTGAACAAATGATAATTTCTAAGATCCAAGATGTTACAAGAACATAACATGGGTGTTCAAAGTCATAATACTTAACCAACCTAGTCGTATACTGACCTAGTGAGTCACCATATAATGAATGAGAATCTTTTGAAAAGTCAAACCAGTTGGTCAAATGGTCAGTTGAGTTAAATTGTAGGTCATTAAAGGTTTCCAAGTCAAGTTAGAGGTGCATGAACATACGACTCCACTTTTTAAGGAAGTCATTGAAATATTTTCAAAACTTTGGCCAAAGTAGTGCAAAAGTCTCTACTTGCACTATTTGGTTCACTGTCATCCAGAATTGCATAACTAGTCAGTAGTGTCATACTTAGTTAGAGAAGTCTATAGTTGTATGATTGAATTGGTTATATGTAAGACACAACACTAGAGACTCAGATGGCATACTAGGGGTTCCTTAGTATACTCATTGTTGAATGGTAGGGCCACTTCTAGTTGGAAGGTGTGTGGGGACCGCCAATCTGTGGTTGGAGGTAAAGCACTCGGGTGATGCTCTCCCTCTTGTAGATGACAATGCTGAGACTTGTGAAACAAAAGATTTATCCAGTATGGAAGACTTGACCTTGAAACTGAATTGTAAACTATAAAGTTGATTACTTGATTGTTATTTATGTATGAAATTAAAATTGGAAAGATGTATTTCTTTTACAAGTTAAAAAGTAATATTATTTCAAATTTGAAATATTTTATTCTTTCAATTATGAAATGTGAAATAAATGATGATAGAAAAGAAAAAAATATATACATAAGTTTTTTAAGGATATGCAATTATTTACTTAGAGGTTAAAAAAAAGCAATTATTGTGTTGTATAATTTAGTATATTATATATGGTATTAGAGCTACTAGGTTCAACACATGGACCTATTAGCTCATTACAAAAGTTTTTTCCTTAAACATTATATGTTGCTAATGTTGGAATGTTCTTTTGCCAGAATGGTAATAACAAAGAAAATTGCTAGGAAGTCAGTAGCCAAAAATCGTCTTTGTTTAATGGCTAAGGAGAAGTCATCCCCAAAGGTCAAAACCTTAGAGAATATCATTTATATGAGAGGTTCTTAGGTGGTTGACTCTTAAACCTTAGTTGATGCACTCAAGAAAATCAAGATGAAAAGGAAATAGTGGAAGAAAGCAGCTAAGAAGGCCATTGTACCTATCCTTGTGGTTGAAATAGTTAAACCATTTGTTCATAGAGAGATTCCTTTTGGTTGTGGTAGGAATGCCCCTAAGATAGAAAAGGAGGTTATGGATTAGTACTTGAGAGTACATCCACCCTCCAAATTTGTTTTAGATGACTCTAAGGGTGAGGAAGAACCCGAGGAAATCCCTCTTTCTGATAGTGACATGTATAGTCACAAAGATTCAAAGTTTTTATATTAAATAAGGATACTAAGTAAATCCATTGATATTATAATAAAGTTTTGGGGAAATTCAAAAATATCTCTCTCCATTTGATTAAGTTAAATGAATGAATATTGGTTATTGTTACAATACAAATTCTAAATTAGAGGAATTGATTATATGCATAAAATGAAAACTTCAGGTGAAGTAGAAATTAAAATATGGTTCAAACCAAAACAAACCTTAAACGTAGCTAGGAGATAGGATAGCCTTTTGGCAACCCCGATGCAAAATTGGATCAAATCCTAGCAATGCTAAATGACACCAAAGCTAGAATTGGCTCTTTATAACAAGAGGTCAGATGCCAGAGTAGGCCTGAAAAGGAAGCATTACATAGAGGTGAAGATGAAAATAGACATGAGCTCACCAACTAGAGTTGAAATGGAGAAAATAATTTTGATTAAAAACCTAATAATGAGAAAAGGAAACAATTGGCCCTTGAATTATCTAGGAATTCGAAGAAGGTTATGCCACCTAAGTTTGATGGAATGGTGAGCAGACATGCAATAGAGGCTTGGTTCACTGAAATTGAAAAGTACTTTGAAATAATGAACTATTCTAAAGTGACAAAGGTGATATGGGGAGCATATAAGTTGTCAGGGGAAGCATCCACTTGGTGGAAGAACAAAAATATGGAATTAGGGCTGAGTTCATTAAGCTTAACATGGGATCAGTTTGTGATCATCTTTAGGCAAAGATGGCTACCACAACTATTCTTTGATAAAAAAATCATTGACTTTCAAAACTTGAGGCAAGATGACTCGTCAGTAATTGAGTACTGGGAGAATTTTACTTGTCTCCTAAAGTATGTGCCCCAATATTAAAAGGATGAGAGGTTTTAAATAAGGAAGTTTATTTTGGAGTTGAATACCCAAATTGGAGGTGAAGTAGATGTTCATGGTCACACAATAATGGGCCAAGTGTATGAGAAGACCATAAAACAAGAACAAAAGTTGAAATCCATATCTTCTTATTGGGAAAAGAACCGTAAAAAGTTCAATTGGTCACAATCTTCCTAGTCATTCAAGAAGAAGAATGACTTTAAAAATAAAGGTGATAAGGGATTTCGTAATAATTGAAATAAATCCAAGGGTGAAAAAAAGAATAATAACAACTCTAGGAATAATGGCGACAACTTAGGGAAGCCTTTTGAAAGGTGAGGACCTCCAGGAGGATGTTTCACATGTGGAGGCAAACACTATGCAAATCAGTTTCCTAATAAGACACAAGGATCATAACCTCGTGGTAATACCTTACCAACACAATAGGAAAAATTTCAGTAGAGGATACATGCAACATTGGATAATTGATAGGCGGAGTACCAAATTACTCCAATTGAAACTCCAAGTACTTTGTTTGGTGTCCCAATTTCAATTTTAATAGACAGTAGTGCAACTAAAAGTTTTATTTCAACAAAAATATTACATAAATTTCCTAGAAAATTTGGTTACATTGCAAAACTCCTTGTCTATGCCAAAATGGGAGCTTTGGAATAGGGTATAGACATCCATCAAAGCATAAAGGATAGATAATTTTTTTCAGATGTTGTAGTGGCAACAACCCTTGTAGACATGTATGCAAAATGTGGAAACATAGACAAGGCATGTGAAATATTTGACAAAATTCCTCAAAGAAATGTGGTCTCATGGACTACAATGATTTCAGAATACAAATAAATTGTATTTTTTTTTCAAAGGCTTTAGAAAATTTCAATCAAATGCAATTAGCAGGTGTAAAGCTAGACTCCACAACCTTTTCCAGTATCATACCCGCCTGTACCAAATTGGGAGCCTTGGAACAAGGTATGGACATTCATAAAAGCATAAAGGATAGAGGAATTTTGTCAGATATTGTAGTTGCAACTGCTCTTCTAGACATGTATGCTAAATGTGGGATCATAAACAAGGCACTTGAAGTGTTCGACTAAATGCCTCAAAGAAATGCAGTCTCATGGACTACAATAATTACAAGATATACACAAATTAGATCTGTTGAAAAGGCTTTAGAAACTTTCAAGCAAATGTAATTTGTAGGTTTAAAGCCAGACTTTGCAACCTTTGTCAGCATCCTCTCTGCCTATTCCAAAATGGAAGCTTTGGAATAGGGTATGGCCATCCATCAAAGCATAATAGAAGGGGGATTTTCGTTTGATATTATAGTTGGAAATGCTTTGGTTGACATGTATGCAAAATGTGGAAGCATAGAGAAAGCATGTGAAGTTTTTCACAGAATGCCTCAAAGAGATGCAATCTCTTAGACTGCAATTATTGTTGGATATGCACAAAATGGATTTTTTGAAAACGCTTTAGAAACTTTCAAGCAAATGTAATTGGCAGGTATAAATCCAAATTCCACAACTTTTTCTATCATATTTTATGCATGTGCTTAAATGGAGGCTTTGGAACAAGGTAGGAACATCCATCAAAGCATAAATAATAGAGAAATTTTGTCAGATGTTGTAGTTGCAACTGCCCTAGTAGACATGTATGCAAAATGTGGAAGCATAGACAAGGCATGTGAACTATTTGACAGAATGCCTGAAAGAGATGCCATCTCATGGAATACAATGATTGCGGGATATGCACAAAATGGATTTGCTGAAAAGGATTTAGAAACTTTCGAGCAAATGCAATTAGCAGGTGTGAAGCCAAATTCCACAACCTATGCTAGCATCCTCCCTGCCTGTGCCAAAATGGGAGCTTTGGAGTAGGGTATGAACATCCATCAGAGCATAATGGATGGGGGATTTTTGTCAAATATTATGGTTGGAAATGCTTTGTTAGACATGTATGCAAAATGTGGAAATGTACACAAGGCACATGAACTCTTTGATGGAATTCCTCAAAGAGATGTCATCTCATGGAATGCAATAATTGCGGGATATGCAAAAAATGGATTTTGCAAGGATGCTCTCAAAATATTTGAATTAATGAAGCACTCTAAAACATATCCTAACATTGTAAGCTTTGTTTGTATTCTTTGTGCATGCAACCGTGGAGGTTTAGTGGATGAGGTTTGTACATACTTCAATCACATGAGTAAGCAGTATTACATTACACCTATAGTTGATCATTATGTGTGCATGGTTGACCTTCTTTCCTATGTTGGCTATCTCAAGGACACTCTAAACTATATCATTAAGATGCTCGTTAAATCTGTGGTGGTTGTGTGGATGTGTTTTCTTGCTACCTATAGGTTACATATGAATATCTAGGCTTAGGAGTATTTACAGCGACGTTGCTCTTCAATTTGGATCCTAAAAATGTTGCAACTTATGTTCTTCTCTCAAACATCTATATGCAGAAGTGGGAAAGTGGGGTGAAGTTCAACTATTAAGGAGATTGATGAAAGATAGAGGAATTAAAAGGATACCTGGATTTAGTTGGTCCAAAGGCTATAAAATGGTACTTTTGTTTTGTGTTGGAGACAGATCACATCCATAGACATAGGGGATGGATGCAATATTGGAGAAATAGGCTTGGGGGATGAAGGCAGAAGGGAATTTTCCAGATTTAGCACATTTACTTATTGATGTGGAAAACAAAGAAAAATCATTATTTCTTTGCCCCCATAGTGAAAATTGGTAGATGTAATTAGTTTTTTAAACACACCCCTAGAACAAGTATTGGGTGTTGATTGTCATAATGCAACAAAATTTGTCTCCAAGTTTGTTGGAAGAGAAATTGTAGTGATAGATGCAATAAACATGGACAAAAATTTCGTAGAGATTAGTGGTGATGCTAAATGAATCAATCTGAAAATTAATATTGCTCTGCATGAAGGGACGAGGTTTTATTTTCAGTTTATAAAAGGTTTTATTTGTTTTTTAATTTTATACTTTTTATTTGACAAGCTAGACCATGTTGTTGGTGATTGTTTATATACACTGCTGAGATATTTTTCAAAGACTTGTTTTCTGATAAGATGGACATTTCATTGAATTATTTTCAGGTAATATGCATGCATATGAAATGAGAAGTTGGAGAAGGAGGTGGAGAATTGGCAAAAAACCAAAAAATGAAATGGGAGAGGTCTCACAATCTGCCCTAGTCATTTTGTACATTTCTTTTGTTTGGATTAGTTGTATTATCTTTTGCCTATGTCAATTTGATTGTTTGAAATTAAAGTACACATCCCAGATTAAAATATGTGATTTTGTCTCATTTATGGTTATATATTTTTAATGTTGCTTCGCATGCCTTTGCTTAATGAGATTGCTGATAGATTTGTAAGTTCACAAATACTTTTCAATGTAATTGGATTTCACTCTATTTGGTTTTACTTAGAAATGAGCTATTATAATTTATCTCTGAAGAAGTTAAAAAATATACAATTATATTTGTGTTATAAATGGAAAATATGCATGGCACTTGAAAAACATAGAATGAGGATTGTAGATTGATGTTGGAAAGAAGAGAATAATTTTTTTACATGTAAAAATAAAATCATAATTGATACTATATTGTAATTTGTAATTATTAATTATTGTCATTACAAAATTATGCATGATGAGATTTATAAATTGATACCAATGAGATGAGGGTTTGAAGATATAGGGAGAGCTCAAAAGGGCATTTTATAAATGTTTAGAGTGATGATAGGTTTACAGTAGGAAAAAGTAGAATCTAAAAGCATTTGTGGTAAGCTACTAAGAGGAACAGATAACACCTACTATGTTAACAACAAAAGAACCATTAATTCATCTATTATACACACATATGTAAACCCTTGTATCTCTTTATATTATATTATAATTGTATACAAAAAGCTAGGTCTTAGTCTCTGCTCTTACATTGTCTCTCATACATCTCTTTGTATTCTTTGCATATGATTGACATTCTATATGTACTTTCCCATTAAGGGGCGTGACTCCTAATTGCATCTAATGTCTTCTCCTTTCTCTGCAGATAGTTTGTAGTAGTTTGCAATAAGATTTTCTTCTTCCCTTGACCTACTAACATTATCCCCCCTTTTAAAGCAATGTCTTTCCTCAAGACATGATGCTCAATTAGGAAGGAGATTCTTGTATTTTTTTTATAAGGAAAAACAAGTTTTGAAGCGACCCCAAAACCCTTTACAAAGACGAAAAGCTGCAAGAGAAACTAAGCAATGGAAGTCCTCAGCAATTTCCTCAATGCAGTTGTGAGAGAGGTGTAAATCCACAACATCATCAGAGATAACCACCTCCGTGTCATAATGGAAAAGGAGGAGCCATCAATTTGAGTTTTTGGAACTACACTGGGGGAGGAAGGTGATACAGGCAGGGGCACATGGCAAGGCGAGCTAGGGTTCACCTTCAAGATCCGCTCTATGCAAAAACCAGAACATTTGTGATATGGATTTGTGCAGTTTTTACAAGCTGCAAGGGCAGCAAGATCCAAAGCAAGTGGCTTGGCTCCATTACCATGCACAACACAAGTCGGAGCTGGCCCCAAGGGGTCAAAACCTAGAGGCAACTATGGAGCAGCCGATGAAACAGGGTTCTCTAAAGCCAATGAGGAACATAGGGCATATCTTCTGCACCCCTCCCCATTCCCGTCAATGCGACCTCCTTGACAATCGTTGGCAAGAGGCGTGTCCTTATCCACACCATGACTTTCCACCAGCACGGTGATTTCACCCACCATTGTGACCTTTGTTGCAGTCCTAGCATGCACCAGGACTTCCTTCACTCATTTTCGCTTCACTCGCATTCAATGCTCGTTATATAAATTTCTCTCTCTGCATAATTGACTCTGTAAAATTTATTTATCTGCTATTATTTTCATATTTTCTCCATGGCAGTGCTTTCACCTCAACCATAGGAAATATTCTTTGGACCATTGGCCTTGCCTCAATATACAACTTTGCCTAGAGGTTCGAGAAAACATTTTCCAAAGTATAACGGGGAAGACTCCAAGACTGCTAATGATCATATTCTAGCCTTCACTACAACATGTGGAGTTTTGGGAGTAAAAGAAGAAAATGTATTCATGAGATTGTTTGTTGAAAGCTTCATTGGACGTGAGCCCAACATTGCAGAATGGTTTGAGGATTTGAGACATGGATGCATAACCAATTGGGACCGATTGAAAGAGAAGTTTCTTTGTAGATTTGAGCCTATGGTTGACATTAGTTCTTTATTATGCCAATTCTTTTAGATTAAGAAGGAAGAAGAAGAACCAATCAAAAATTTCATAGATTGTTTCAAAAAGATTTTGAATTAGATTACTCGATCCAATGACAACCAACTAAGTGAGCAAAACCTGCATTATACTTTTATGAATGCATTACATCATGAGGTTCAGTTTATTTTAATGAAAGATAAAGTGTGAAATCTTGAGAAAGAACAAAAAGAAGCTATCAATATTGAGGATAAATTTACTCTATCTAGGTTGTCAAAGAAGAATCATGTTGAAGAATATACAGAAAATTGTGTGACACAAAAGTGTAAAACCTTGAGTTACAACCCATGCATTCATCGAATCTCCTTTGTCCTCCAGCTGAAAGTTATAATCTCATTATTTTTTATCAAAAGAATTTTCAAAATAATGAAGTAAGTGATATGGAAATTAAATATTTTAGTGCTAAAATATACAACTCCAATTATGAGACAAATGAAGATGATTCTAATTCTTCAAGTGATTAGGAAGATTACTCTCCTCATGTGCAATCGGTAAATATGACATCTTCCATTCCAGCTACAAAAAACACTGACATGAACATTTAGGATGAACAATTGTTGACATCCTCATTTGCTCCAGAAGTTGAAGTTTTTACATTTGAAAGTATTAATACAAGCTTAGTAAATAAAATTCAATTTGCAGAAAAAGAAGGTAAAAATGATTTATCAATTATTTTTTCTCAAACTGATATGCAGCCTGAGCTTGAAGAGAAAAATAAAGTATTGATACAAGAAGAAGAAAATCATACAATATTCATTCCAAATTGGTGTCTAGAGGCTTTAAATGATGATTTTATTTCATCACTAATCTTTGAAGAAGAGAGTGTTGTTGATGAAATCAAAGATTCAACAGCTGTTAAAAAATATTTCACTATCGTGGATGCAAATGAGACAACCCCTAGTGAGCCCTCACAAATTTATTCTTCTCTTCCAAAAATGAAGGCCTTTACTTTTGAGGAGATTGATGGACATTTTATTTTTTGTGCAGTTGAGGGTGAAATTCAAAATCAATTTCAAGCAGAAGAAGATAAATCAATGAACGTCCATTCTTCATTATGCATGCAATCTAAATATGAGATGTTCAAATTTATTGATGAGAGTTATGAAGACAAGGCATTGGAAGAAGAGGTAATAAATCATCCCACTCTTGAATCTTTTTATTTTGAAGAAAGTGTTATGCAAGACTTAGGTCATTCAGCCCAATTATTTAAATCATTATGTGGGGATGATAAAAATAGGGAAAAAATTAAAATTGGTGATGAAGTTGTTGAGACATACACTGCAGGTTGTGGTCTAATTTTTTAAAATAATGTAGTATTAGAGCCTAGATCACTTCCACATATGGAAATCATAAGGCATCTCTATCTTATGTTTTCTACAAGGGATGTACAATTTGAGGGTTGAGTTCTCCAGACATAAAAAATAAAGGGAAAAATGATGTTGCATTCAATGTTGTATAGGAAAATTTTGATTACCATGTCCAGGGTGATGCTGATATGAATAAGTGGTTGCAAAGTTTTATGATATAGAGTGGCTTCTTGAGCATCACATTTTATTCAAAGAATTTTTACAAGGTGTATTTTTTAGCTCTCTATTACAACAGTTGCAAGTTGGCAATTGGTCGTGCAAGTGCTTTTTAGTCACCAAGAATTATTTCGCACAGGTAGCTATTTCTCCCAACTTGTTAATGGATTTGCATGATCATCTTGGAGGTATTTGAGGTAGGATTCGCTACCTTGTACATAGGTTTAGTAGAGGTTTTGGTTTCCCAGTTTTGGTCTTTTTTCTTTTTGTCGTGCCTTGTTTTGGTTTTCCTCCTTTTGGTTTGGATCAAGTCTCTCTCTGCCAAACATGATTTATTACTTTCTCGACTCTGTAGCCCAATGGATTTTAAGCACTGACATATACTTGAGATTTTGGATTCCTTGCTACGTCCTTTTCAATCCATGTCCCCAGTTAGAGCCAATTGTTAGCCTCAATTTTGAACTTGGCCTATTTTTCAAAAAAAATGAATCATGTCTAAATTTTTGCAAAAGTTAAAAAAATATCCGAAATCGCGATAAGGTTAGAAAACCTCCCAAAATCTTGACAAAGTTAGGATTTCATCCAAAATCCCGAGAAGGTTAGGATTTCACTCAAAATCTTAACAAAGTTAGGATTTCACTCAAAATCCCACCAAAGTTAGGATTTCATTTGAAATCCTGACAAGGTTAGAAAACCTTCTGAAATCTTGACAACCACTTTTAAAAGGTGAAAATGAGAGAAAAAAACTATTTTTTTCAAAAGTTTTATACATTTTTGGAGCTTCGTGGGTGCCTGCAATGATTATTGGAGTCATTTTTATGGATGATACATTATTGGAAATATATGGAGGCATGAATAAAGGTGTTGAATATTGGTCATAAGAAAGGGGATAATTTTATTAAAGTAGTTACGAAAAATGGATATTTTATTTTATTTTATAAATCTTTGTAACTCCCAAATTGAGAAAGAATCAATTATAGAAACTGAAGGGTCACTCTTTTCTATTTATTGTAAAAAATTCAAAGAGGAAGGGGTCCGACATTTTGATTCCCCTTGCACTGTGATGCACAAGTGAGAATCGATCATAATAAAGGATCAAATTTTGCAGTTTTAATTCATTGTTGTGAATGTTTATTGTCTTTGTGTAGTCAATTGTGAATTAGATGCTAATGTTGTTAGAGTAAAGGTTTAAATTTAATCATGTTAATTAAATTACCTTTATCTCCTTCTTAACATTTCACCTTAGTTTGCATAATAAAACATTTAATAATTATATTAATTATTAAATGTGTTATTCTTTTAGGGCTTTTTGACCTATATGTGGTTGAAAACTCTTCTTTTGTAATAATTCTCTTTTACAGATTGTTGAATACATAGCTCCATCTTTTTGAGCAATTTTACTGTGTTCTTGTTGCTTCTCTTTACTTCTCCCTGTAATAGGTTTTCTCAGCTTGCAGAGATCACTGGGCTCCTATGGCGTTGTACTTTCTCAACTCCTACATGGTATCAGAGCTTCAGATCTGCAGCTACCTGTTCTTGTTTTGAGAATTTTTGCATTGGAAGCAGATCTGGGGTTTCAGAGGTTTTTTGTTTGGATCTGGCGTACTACTTTCGTTGGGTGCATTTTGGGCTCAAACAGACCTCACGGTTGGATTCAAAGCACCCAAAAACCCATATTTTCATATATGGCATGCCCTCTTTGAGCACAGTTGCACCAGGAGGCAAATTTTTTTAGGCCCCAAGGCCGTACAGCCTCAGGGCACGACTTACGAGGTGAAAAAAAGCCAAAAAAAATTCAAAAAAATCAAGGTTTTTGATTAAATTTTGGCACGGCTAGTTGAAAAAGGCCGCCGCCCGGCAGCGGCCCCCTACCCAGGAGCGCGCTGCGGCAAGCGACACCCAGCCCACCCTTTCCCCGCCCGCCCCCACTCTCGCCAGCTTCCACCAGGTGCGGCGCCGACTCGCCGCCCCGCCCAGCCCCGCGGACCAGGGGTCCCTTTTTTAAGCCCCTGAAGGCCAGGAGGGCCAAATTGGACCTATTTGAGCAACTTTACGAAATAGGCCTTATCTTGCATGTCTTAGCTTGTATTTTCGTACCAAAATAGGCGTTGGAAAGCTGATTCCATGTCAGACGCCATGGAATTGGTAATTTTTTCCAGTTTTTCTATTTGACTGTATTTTTTTCTAGTCAAAGTGGGGTCCTTTTTTTTGCACTTCCGGGGCCCTAGAAGGTTCAAACGGACTCCGTTTTTCAAACTCGAATATGCGTCGGAAAGCTCTTCTCATGCTCTTTCGAGAACAGTAACTTTTTTTTATCAAAAATTTACCAGGTACACATAATTTTGTCTGAAGCATTTTTTTGCTTTCTCAAGCTTTTCAGCTTTAAAAATTGTACTGGGATTTGGGTTCTCGTATTATGGGGGGGTGTTTTTTCTTGCTTTCTGTATTTTCCATCAGAAAACTAGAACACCAAAACTCTCAAAAACAATCAAACCCTTCTGCATCTTCTATCTATTCTGAAAGATCACATAATAATAAAAAAAAACAAGCAGGCACAGGTGCAGGGTTTAATGGCAGACTCTTCTTCAGTTGAGCGTCTTTCCCCACACAATTATCATACCCGGAAGGCACAAATGACAAGACTTCTCATGTCCAAAGGTTTATGGTCATGTTTGGATGATGTTCAACCTCAGTTGCAACGTCAATTTGAGATCTTTCAGCACAGGAACATAATGGATGAGGCCATGGGGTTGTTATCCTTGCATGTTTCAGAGTCTTCTCTTTCATCTTGAGGGTTGTGCAACTTCTCGAGCTATGTGGTTGAAATTTGAAACACTTTTTGGAACCATTAATTAGTTCTGATCACTTCAGATTGAGGTAGAATTGACCACTTTGGTACCTGATTCCTTTCCTTCTATTGAGGATTTCTTGATGAAATTCAAAACTCTCAGATCTTTGTTACAAGGTTGTGGTAAAAACAAAACATATACTAAGTGTATTTACCTGATTCTATCTAAACTTCGAGGATCCTTCCAGATTTTCTCTTCTACCTTCTATTCCACCATGGATGCTTTGGGTCCACATTTTACCATGCCTTCTCTTGAGGTATTCTGTGATCGATTGACACGAGAGCAAGCCAAGATCACACAGTTGGATACTCTTCCTGGATCAAAGAATAAAGCATTGGTTGCTCAGCCATCCCAAGGGAAACAAAAGCAGAAACAGAAGCCGAAGACAGATTCAGTTGGCAGTGAGAGTTCCTCCAAGCCACCACCTAAAACAAATTCAAAACCATAATCCAATCCAAAACAGAGTAAATCTTCTAAGTCTGGTGAGTCTTCCTCCAAGACTAAGAAGAATCCAGGTGATCCTTGTAGTTTCTGTGGCAAGGAAGGACATCCAGTTTCCAGGTGTTGGAAACGATTAGAGGCTTTGGAGGAAGCCATGCAACAGCATCATATTTCCTCACCTCAGCCTCCTTCTACATCCACGGGGAAAGGTCATGCTCTTTCTGCACAAGCCTCATCTTCAGGATCCACATGGATTATTGACTCTGGTGCTTCGCACCATATCTCACACTCACAGGATTTAGTCACTGCACTTGCTCATAGTGCTACTTCACAGAGTGTAGTTGGTGACTCCGCACAACTTTCAGTTCAGGGTTCAGGTACTGTTTCATTGGATGGTGGTTGTCTTCAGGATGTGCTTCTGGTTCCTGAAATTTCGACAAACCTTCTATCTGTTTATCAGATTTGCCACTCTGGCTCTGGTAAGACAGTTGAGTTCTCACCACATGATGTGGTTATTCGAGACCTTCATGATCCTGACTTGGTTGTGGCTACTGGGAGTGTGGATTTTGCATCTCGCTTATACAGATTTGATGGCTTTGAGAGTTTAGACACTATTGGTTCTTCTCTTATCGCACATGTAGATTCAGTGAGCAGGCTTTGGCATGAGCGTTTTGGCCATGTCAATTACAGATATTTACAGCAGATAAGTACTCAGGCACTTGTGATTGGGCTCCCACAGATTTCTTGTACTGATGGTGTATGTCGAGGTTGTGTTCTTGGAAAACATCATCGAGATCCTTTTCCTAAGGGTCGAGCCACTCGTGCTAGGGCACCCCTAGAGTTGGTACACAGTGATCTTATGTCCTTTCTGACTCCTTCCTTTTCAGGGGCTCGCTATGTGCTCACCTTTATTGATGACTTCTCCAGACGTACATGGGTGTACTTTCTTAAGTACAAGTCTGATGTCTTTGACTCATTCAGGATTTTTAAGACATTTGTGGAGAAGCAATATGGACTTTCTATCAAGAGGATACGCACAGATAATGGGGGGGAATATGTTAATTAGGCTTTTACAGATTTTTGCACTGAGCATGGTTTACATCATCAGTTTATGGTCCCTTACACCCCTCAACAGAATGGTGTCGCTGAGAGAAAGAACAGAACCTTACGGGAGATGACAAATTGTATGATACAGTCTCGAGCTATGAGTTCTTCCTTCTGGGCTGAGGCAATCAATTGTGCCAATTATATTCAGAATTGGATGCCTCATAAGGCATTGTGACATATGACTCCTGAGGAGGCTTGGACCCATGTCAAGCCTGATGTTTCTACATTCTGAGTTTTTGGTAGTGAGGCTTGGGCATTTATTCCTAATGCTCAGAGGAAAGCCATGGAGAGGAAGAGCCGACCACTCATATTTGTTGGCTACTGTGAGGATGTTAAGGCGTACAGGTTGTTTGATCCTGATTCCAGAGAGGTCTTGTTTCAGCGATATGTCTAGTTTGATGAGCGCTATCCTCAGATGGATTCTCCATCGCCAGCTTCTCCCTCATTGCCTACTCCTCCCTCTTCATCACTTGAGGATTACTTATCTCTTGAGGATGATGTAGATGATGATCCACCATCTCCACCACCACCAGTTGCTCCATCCTTCCCTAGGTGGGCCCATGTCACTGTTGATACAGCTAGTTGTTTGGCA
Organism: Sequoia sempervirens; assembly: GCA_007258455.2. Classification (NCBI taxonomy): domain Eukaryota; kingdom Viridiplantae; phylum Streptophyta; class Pinopsida; order Cupressales; family Cupressaceae; genus Sequoia; species Sequoia sempervirens. Next base: position 41,987 of record VDFB02171459.1, read on the forward strand.
GGTGATCCTTCAGATACTCGTCGTACTCGTGCTCAGACATCTAGTTCTAATCTTTTGAGTCATGACATTTTGGATGATCCTCAAAAGTTTTTAGAGGCGACATGTCACCTTGAGTGGGATAATGCTATGGATGAGGAGTATTCTTCTTTGATGAAGAATCATACTTGGGATCTTTGTCCTCTTCCTAAGGGAAGAAAGTTGGTTTGGTGCAAGTGGCTATACCGTACCAAGTATGCTGCAGATGGTTCTATTGATAAGTATAAGGCTCGTCTTGTTGCGAAAGGTTTTTCTCAGGTGGAGGGTATTGATTACTCCGAGACCTTTGCCCCTGTTGCTAAGATGAATTCTATTCGCTTTGTACTTTCACTTGCAGCTTCACAGGGATGGTCAGTGTTTTAGATGGATGTGAAGAGTGCCTTCTTGCATGGTGACCTACATGAGGAGATCTATATGGAGCAGCCTCAGGGTTTTGTACAGGACACTTCTTTGGTTTGCAGACTTCGACGTTCATTGTATGGTCTCAAACAAGCCCCTCGGGCTTGGTATGAGAAGATGGACTCTTTTTTGCTTTCCACTCACTTCACACATTGCCATTCCGATCACACAGTGTACATTTGGCATTAGGAGGGTGATCTTTTGATTCTTGTGCTATATGTCGATGATCTCATCATTACAGGTAGCTCATCTTCCATGATTCAGGATGTTTAGCGAGCTTTGATGGAGTGGTTTGAGATGACAGATCTTGGACTTTTGCACTATTATTTGGGTCTGTAGGTTATTCAGTCTTCGGATGGGATTTCCTTATTTCAGCAGAAGTATGCTCTTAATATGCTTGAGCGCTTTGGCATGCTTAATTGCAAGCCTGCCCCCACACCTTTTCAGTTAGGTGTTGTCTTGTCTTCCACTTGTACTACTTCTTATGTGGATACTACTCTGTATAGACAGTTGGTTGGCAGTTTGTTGTACTTGACACACTCACGTCCTGATCTTTCCTTTGTGGTTGGCCTTGTCTCTCAATTCTCACATGATCCACATGAGAGTCATTGGAAAGCAGCCAAACATATTTTGAGGTACATTCGGGGCACCACTCATTATGACATTCACTACACATCAGGATCCCCTCACATTGTTGGCTTTACTGACTCAGATTGGGCTGATGATGTCGATGAACAGAAGTCTACTTTGGCTTTGTTTTTTGCCTTGTTTTTGGCCCTATTACATGGTCTTGCAAGAAGAAGTCTGCTATTGCATTATCATCTACAGAGGCTGAGTATCGAGGAGCAGTGTTAGCTAGTCAGGAGGTTTTATGGCTTCGACAGTTGATGGTAGAGTTTGGGTTTCCTCCTGATAGTCCCACTATACTTTGGTGTGACAATCAGAGTGCCATTCATATTTCTCGCAACCCAGTGGAGCATCAGCGGACTAAGCACATTGAAATCCACATGCACTTCATCAGGCAGTTGATTCAGGATGGTTCTCTCATCTTGGAGTACATTCCTATAGAGGAGCAAGTTGCAGACATCTTCACTAAACCTTTGGCATCGCCGCGCTATCTTCAGTTGCGCTCCATGCTTGGGGTGAAGGAAGTTGTCCTTGGGGGGTCTCAGTGAGGCCTTCCTTCCTTCTTTAATTTTTTTTTAGCATGCTTTTTTCTCTTTTTGGAGTAGAGTTTTTCCCATGAGGTTTTCTCTATTTCTCTGCTTTACAGAGATTTGGTTGTAATTGGGTACCTTATCTGGCCTTGTTTCCGGGACCCAAGTTTACTTTCTAGCATTGTAGTTACCTTTGCTTTCTTGCATATGTTTGTAGCTGCACTTTTGCTTATCTTAAGGGGGGTGTTAGAGTAAAGGTTTAAATTTAATCATGTTAATTAAATTACCTTTATCTCCTTCTTAACATTTCACCTTAGTTTGCATAATAAAACATTTAATAATTATATTAATTATTAAATGTGTTATCCTTTTAGGGCTTTTTGACCTATATGTGGTTGAAAACTCTTCTTTTGTAATAATTCTCTTTTACAGATTGTTGAATACAGAGCTCCATCTTTTTGAGCAATTTTACTATGTTCTTGTTGCTTCTCTTTGCTTCTCCCTGTAATAGGTTTTCTTAGCTTGCAGAGATCACTGGGCTCCTATGGCGTTGTAGTTTCTCAACTCCTACAAATGTTTATGAATAAGTCTGTGAGCTTAGATGACCATTTGAATATTCCTTCCTTGTGAGGACATGTGTTGTTCAATGGTATTTAATTCATTTATTTACAGTGAATGATTAAGATTTATTGAGTTGAGTCAACAAGCATTGGTAGTCTGGTTTGTGAGCCATGATATTGATTGTTTTCCAGTTCATTTCAATATTGAAGTAGTTTCTTTAATTTTTTAAAAAATTATCTTCGCATCTATCTCATGGCTATGAATAGGTGTCAGTTTTCCTTTTCTACTTTCTGGTCAAAAGCATACCCCCCACTTTATATATTTTCAAAAAATCAAAATTATATCAGAAGAGGGAGTTGTACCTCAATCAAAATTCAAAGGAAGATTACTATTGCAATAGTAATCTCTCCAACTATCGTGAATTGATCAGTCCTTCGTGGACATTATAGAGTCATTTGTATTTAATTTTGTAAAGGAAAAATCTGTTCACCAACATGGATCCATTAAAATTCAGGCTCCATTGGGCTTAGGTGGAAAATTCATATGCAAATACACCCTTAAATTGCTTGGGTTCACTTGGAAAACCCCACAACTCCTTTTGTCATCAATATCCTGCAAATGTAGAAAATCAGGCCCTAACTACAATGGCAGAAAAACCATCGACAACTAGATGTGGGAAGTTCACCTCCATCTACTTGCAACACTATACTTAGTCAAATTTAGCTTCATTTGGATGGATGTGGAAACATGGCCTCCATCGACATTTGTGAGGAAATTGTCATTATCTACACTTTTGAAAGATATTTTGTTTGGTTGGAAACACCCACAAATCTGGATACATATGAAATTGGCACAAAACATTAGCTTGTGAGAAGCTAGCTTTCATCAGGATTTTATGGAAAAGATATTGACATTGACACCTTTAACTTTGAACCTATTCAAATGGAAAATTCCGTAAATCTAGTAGACCACAAAATCCCTGCAAACTTACAACTTACGAAAATTCAACCTCGAACTGGATCTATATAGGAAGATGGCCTGCATCTTCTCGCAAAGTTATACTTAGCCATTTTTTATGATTTTCCTCTCATGCAAAAAAGATAAGGTGATATGCCTTTGCTGAAATTCGAGGTGATAAGGAATTGTGGAGATTGGGCCAAGCCCCCGATGGACTTGAAATCTCCACAACATCCAAATGGGGCTAAAAAAATTTCGCAATTGCATGACTTGGTTGTTTTAGCCCAAAATTTCTCTAAATTTGAAAATGGGTACCCATTTGGCTTCTTTATAATAGGGTAAGTTCTTCTTAAAACTTAATAGTCAATTTTGAGATGCTTGAACTTGGGCAATCGACTAAGGTAAGGGAAAGGAAGATCATAACAAGAAGCCTACAAACATACAATATAGCTCATATAAGATCTCTCAAATTGGTTATAATTGATGGATCATAAGGTGGGAAAAAAATGCCAATGGTTGTCATTCTATTCTTTTTAACTTTTGATAGGTTTGACAATTTGATTTTGACTCTTATTTCTAATCAATTGTTTAAGTTGGAAAATATTTTTTTTTGTCTTCTTGTTAATATTTTGTATTTGGAAACTTAAGAGTTGCTCAAAATGTCCATGAACATGATTTGCACCATGAAAAAGGATAGAGTATGATTATGAGCCGTGCAATGATTGGTTGAAGTGCAAATACTTTTTCTCTGTTGTCATTGACCAAAGACATTTTTGTATGTTTAACCATTTGGATAGCCAATGGATACAAAATATACACCCCCATAGTCCAATTTATTTATATCACTTGTTGGCATTGCAAATATTCATATTCTATGTAAATATGTTTCAACCTCATGTACTTTGTGTAATTCATATAGAGTATGAGGGTCCAATTAATAGTTATATGAATTAATTGCTTATGTTTCACCTTTTGCAAAGAAAATTATGAAGTAATCACTAGTTCCATTCTGTAACTAAATTGATGTGTAGCGATATTGAAGTAGGAGTTCTAATGAGTCAAATAGGAAACCTTCAACAATTTACTTAATTGTGTTAATTTTAAATAGTCCTTTGTTTCTTAATGCATTATCAATGTTAGAAGATGGATATTGGATTTTGAATTGATAGTTGTCTACATAATTGTAAGGATTTTGACTCCTATTTCTAATCAATTGTTTAAGTTAGTGATTTTTTTTTGTCTTGTTGTTAGGATTTTGTATTTGACAACTTAAGAGAGGCTCAAAATTTTCCATGAAGAAGATTTTCAATGTGAAAATAGATAGAGTATGATTCTAAGCCATACAACGATTGGTTGAAGTGTAAGTACTTTTTTCTTGTTGTCATTGACTAAAGATATATTTGCATGTTTAAGCATTTGGATAGCCAATGCATACAAAATATATCTCCCTATAGTCCAATTTCTTTGTCACTTGTAGTTAGCATTGTAGAAATTCCCATTCAACGTAATTATGCTTTAACATCATTTAGTTTATGTCATCCATATAGAGTATGGGGGTCTAATTCATAGTTATATGAATTATTTTCTTCTATTTCATCTTTTACAAGGAAAATTTAAAAGTAATCAATAGTTCCATTTCATAGCTAAAATGATGTATAGTGATATTAAAGTAGGAGTTCTAATGATTCAAATTGGAAATCTCTAACATTCTACTTATATGTGTTAATTCTAAATAGTTATTTGTTTCTTAATGCATTGTCAATGTTGAAAGATTGAGATTGCCTTTTGAATTGATAGTTTTCTACATATATCATTTTGTATTTCTTCTATGCCTAGTAGTCCTTTTGACCTCTTTATTTTCTTGACACAAATATTTTTTTGTAATATTCAAATTCAAAAGGGATTTTCTAAGTATGATCTACATACAAACAATGCTTACTAAATTGCTTCATCCATTGGATATTAAATTTGTACATAGTTTTTCTTGGTTCCTTAGTTCTCTTCCCTCTGAAATATACAAGTAATGTGGTTATTACAATACCATTAAATTTAACTTATTTTAGTTTATCTACTATTATTTATCTAGTTTTTTGTTCTATTCAAATTCTATAATTATTCATAACATTTTATAAGATTACTATAATCTCATATAATTGTACTATCAAATTGTTTAGTATGCTAAATAATTCAATATTGATACATATTTAATTTAAACATCTTCTAATCAATTGTGCTATACAATGATCTAATTAGTCATTTATATATGCAATCAAATTTGTTGCATTTAAATCTAAGTTGCAAAAAAACTTAAAGTCAACTACATAAACTAAACAAAAACCATGAACAATATAAACTATTATAATCTAAACAACATATAAAGTAGTATAATCAAAAACTAAAATTTTGATTTGGAAGGGGCACTTAAGCATTTTCAAATTTTTGATGGATTTATAATTATAGATGAAGAATAATAGTTTCAAGAACATAAGTAGGAAATAAATAATTCTTGAGGTGGTGATTGCATTTATGGCTAACACGCTTTAGTGTCTAGATAGAATTTCTTAAAACCTCCTTTATGCCCTAGTTTGTAATTTTCTTATATTCCATGATTATGGTCAATGAACACTATGTTAGAGTTAATGGTGAACCCCACATCTCCAAAAAATTACTTGCAACCAAAACACATATTTCAAGTAGAGAGAAAAATACATGATTATGCTATCCAACCTTGAGAGAATGATTTATCCAAAAAATTAACTGTATGTGTGTTGAATTAATCTAAATGAATACAAATTATACAAATGAATGCTTATAAAAGCAAAAAGAAACCTAGATGAACCCTAGATGAGGATTAAGTTAGATCATGACAAGTTTCCTCATCCTATTCTATGAGATAACATGACCTAAAAATAACTCAATCTAATAATAAAAAAATCTTAAGTTTATCTTAAGATAATAAAGTAAAAGGGGCCTAATAATTAATTAATTATTAAATAATTATTATGTGATTTTCTTAATTAATCCAACACCCCTTAAGATCAACTTAGGGAGAAGCTAAAAACCTAATGATGTCCATGTAGAATGGGTCCTAACTACAAGGTCTAATAAGGTGCCCATTTACAAATAAATTAATCTTTCACAACCAAAGAAAAGGAGAAAAGCACATAAGAAAAAATCCTCTCCAAAAGAGCGAAAATGAAATAAATGTGCACTAATGAAAGAAGGAAAGAAGGAGGACTCAATGTGACCCCCCAAGGATTGATTCTATCACATAATTACAATAAATTTCCCCCAATAGGAGAGAGAAAATGAGGATATGAATCCCTCCATAAAGAAATAGCTCATATGTCAATGATGAAATCGTGAAGACAGAACATGATCCTCTACATGCAAACACTATTTCTCCCCTTAGGAAGGAACAAATCCACTAGTGATTGGAGAATCCATTCCCATAAGTTGGATGAATATGGGATTTGAATCCAAATGATGTGTGCCTCTAAAAACTGCTCAAATTTCTGCATGTTAGAATGAGATGATGTTAATCCAAAAATCATGTGAGGATTGATGTAGAATAAGCTCCAAAGATCGTGGTGATGGTGGGATAACAATGATGAAGTGGATATCATGAAAGAGGAGATGAATGCTTTCAAAATAATCCTCCAAATTTGCAATATGAGACTCCAGAAACAAGGATGATATGTCTACAAGATATGAATCCAAAGTAGTTGTGTCTTGAATAGGATGAATGTTCTGCTACACTGAACCAGTAGGAGACAAGGATGTGGCAATGCCAAGATAATTAGGAACAACAAAAGATGGAGATTAGGTCTCGATATGAAGAGTAGGAAGATCAATATAAGTCTTTGAACCATTAGAACATGCAATACATGTGATATGCTCAAGCTCCTCTAAATTATCATCATCAAAGGGTATGCAATTTGCATCATCAGGGGGAAGGGGACAATATCAAGTAGGATCCTCTAGTTACCTAGTAATGAAAGATATGAAGTTCTCCATGGATCTTCCAAAGTCTAGCCCAAAGTATGTTGAGAAAATTAATGTTTGGTACAACACACATAGTGTCAGGATTAACACTAGAACAAATCATTCCTACAACATGACCACTAGTAATAACCCAAGTTGATCTACTCCTTGGTGTGTTTGGTGTAGGTATGAGTCCATATAGATAATGTAAAAGATCAAACCACTTGATATGTGTCAAGATTCCCTTTTTCCAAGACTCATAATTATCCTTTTCTAGGATGACCACATAAGGATGAACAAAAAAAACCCATGATAACTCCTCAAAATAAAAAAAAGAGACCAATAAAATCAATCCATGTAAAGTAGATCAAATAAATTCATCTCACATAAACAAATCATTTCCAGGTGCCAAGATGTCCAAGTAATTTAGAAGAAGGTGAAATCACAAAAAATTAAATAAAATGTACTTGGGGAAGATTCTAGGAAAAGTAAACAAATGGATTTGAGGAGATTTGAAATACCTTTCCAATGCCACAAAAATCATGAAAATTGGAGATATAGGTGAAAAGTTATGAGCTCAAAATTAGAAAATAATGATTTGACTTCAACATGGGATAAAATGTACCAGTAGAAAAATCTGATGACACAACCTATACCACTGGAAAGTACATGGAACTATATTTTTGATGATATCTTGTTTACCCAATTTTGATATCGTATGCCCGAGTTATGGAAAAAAGAAAAAAAATAGCTTCCTTGGGCCAAATTAGGGCTAGGAGTGGGCATGGTATAGTGATAATGTTATTATGACATAAAAAAAACAGCTTGAACATTCCATAGATTTCTAGAATATTCCTCTATGGTTGCCAAAGAAAGTACAAGTGGTCGAAAAAGAAGTCACCAAAATTATCACATAGTCTACTAGAATATTTCATTCAATTGTGCTTGAATGGTAATCCAATTAGAAATGGATCACTGACAATCTAAAGGTTTTTTGTTGGTAGTTTTGCAACCCTAGAATTAAACCGCTAGTGGTAAAGGTTGTTGATGGTTATTCTAGCTTGCTGCTAATAGTGCCTCTTTCGTGCAGTACAAAAATATGTCACCACTTTTTATGTATCAATGGGAAGAGGCCACAGATTAGTGAGGGAGATAATACCACCAATGTACAAATCATCATGATGATGTGATAAGCCAATCAATGTATTGCACGTGTAGAAGCTTGCACCAATAAAAAATCCTTTATTTTCTTTGATTTTTTTGATATTTAATTTTGCAAAAATAAAAATAGAAAATAGAAAATAATTGTTTTGAAAACCCAAATCATACCAAGCTAGCACAAGGGCCTATGCATGTTGGCTAGTGACCATACAACCATATGGATTTGGCCTTGAGATTTGTGCAACCCCTAAAAAAATTTCTATTTTTGTTAACTACTTAGATTTTAGCGATTTGATAGGCATTCTTAAGGTTTTTGGTCATTTTGGACCCAATGGTGATGCATGTTTCACTCTAGGATGACTTGATTTTTTTTCTCAAGGTTGGATCTCTTAGAATTTGTATAGGAAGTCACAGATATGGTGCTATGATACCATGTTAGAGTTGCTGGTGAACTTCATAGCTCCCAAAAATCAATTACAACCAAAACACCTATCACATGTAGAGAAAATCCATGATTGTGTTATGGAACCTTGAGAGAATGATTGGTGTACGAAAGAAATTGTATGTGCATTGAATTAATTTGAATGAATATAAATTGTAGAAATGAATGCTTATAAAAGAAAAAAACAACCTAGATTAAACCCTATGTGAGGATTAATTTAGATCATTACAAGTGTCCTCATCTTATGCTATGAGACAAAATGACCTAAAATAGCTTAATCTAATAATAAAAAAACACTCCTAAGTTTAGCTTAAGTGAATAAATTAAAAGGGGCCTAATAATTAATTAATTATTAGGTGATTTTCCTAATTACTCCAACACACTAGGGTGGATAGATTCAAAAACATTCTACTACGGTGCAAAATAGATGCTTTCTTATAATTACTCATTTTATGTGCATTTTTTGGACTTTAGACTACTTTTATTATTAGATCCCTCATTTTGTCTAATATTTTTTTATTGCCTTTAGAACATAATGTCTTGCTTGTATTTAGACATGTTAATGTATTACTCTTTTGGATGTCAAGGCCATTATTGCACTTAGGTCTATCTAATAATAAACATCCAAAAATATGATACATCAATTGTCTAAATGTAAAAAAGTCCTTATGTGTTGCGGTAATCAAAACCATATCTACAAAATGAGGAATCTATTAATAAAATTATAGTATTTATAGTATAAACCCACCAAAAAAACACATAAAATAAAAAAATAATTTAAGCAAACACATCCTTTGCACCTTCCCACAAACATTTTGACTCTATTAGTTCCAATTTTTACTGACCATATACTACCCAATACTTTGTAATTGTATGTCATGTCCAAATGTTGGTCTATGGGAGCTTTAAATCCTAAGGTTTTCAAAGTTCTAGTATAATATCTTGGAAAATTATTTTGTTATTTTCTCTTTTTGACGAAATGTTTATTTTAGAAACTTTTTTTTTAAGCATATTCATTAGTTCACGAACCCACCTATTTTCTAAATGGCCTTTCTCATTAGTCAATTATTTTCCTTTTTAGGAAGTTTCCTTTTGCATGAACTTTCATTTATCTTTCACTGGTCTTTTTGCAGTTTTCCCTAGTTTGCTAACTTTGTTTCTTGCTGAAAGATTTACATTTAGTAGCTCTAAAGCTATGGTAGAATAGATTCAAGTAGAAGATGTAGGGAGATTGGTTTTAGTTTGTCTCATTTTTGAAATTTTTTATTTTGGTAGGGTTGCTTAATATTTTTTCCACAAATTCTATACTTTTTTTCTCATTAAAATTATTGAAAGTACAACTTAATTTGTGTAGAATCTTGAGGTAAATCACTTATCATTCTTTCAATGAGTTATTTTTGTGACGTGTATAATCTTTAAAGAAAAAAATGCATGCTCCCATCCATATACTCTCTGATATTTAGATTAAAAGTTTTGATGACAAGCTAAATGTAGAGTTACTTCTCCAAAGTGATTTTCTAAAATGTAGAGTTTTAATGCACTTACAAAAGAACCCATCATATTTCAATTTCTTCTATGTTTGATCTGGCCCCCATGGGTCACTGTTGCTTCTTCTATCATCCTACATACATAAAATACAAGTGACTCTCTATTACTAAATCTGAAGAGTGGTAGAAATGTATTTATGATCTAATTTTAACCAACATTCCAAATGGAAAATTGATTTGAAGAGTTAGCATATTGAATCTGATAAAAACTAAAAGTCCAAATTGAGAAAGATACCAAATGTAAAGAAATCAGTAAAATCTATGTTAAGATTCAAAATTTATTAACATGGTTGGAAATTTTAGGATATAATGGGACCTTAAGAAGTCTTACAATTCTAATAAGTTTAGAAAATATAATGCTTTCTAGCTTCTATGAATGAACCATAATGGTTATTTTTGTGCATATGTATGCACTCTCTTCTATGGTTGTTGTTATGGACCTACACAATCAATGAGGACCCACACAATCAATGAGAAATTCTTGCTACTTATAGTTGTGAAAACCCCTCTAATTATGTTGCCATGGCCTATATTTGGCCATGTGGGATGGACATGTAGGATGTGGTGGTCTGTGAATATTATTCTACATATTATCTAGTTGAGATAAAGGAAACGTTTTCCTTTGTCATGGAACTCGAGTTCAAAATTGGTTGTGTGGACTCCCCTAAAAAGTTCTTTAGTGGATTGATTCCAAGGGACACACCACTACATAAATGCCCTACAATTGTTACATATTTTGGCGAATGTTACTAGTTGTTATAAAATAGCTATTCGATACTTGCACATCTGATTAAAAAGTAGTATCATTCTAGCCCCTTGATGTATATTTTATGTTAGTAATTCAACTATAACAAATCTAACCTTTGAATGCTATTTCTTTCTATAAGTTGTTCCAAGAATGTAGGATGTATGAGAATCAAACAAAATATCATAGGATTGAGTTTATATGATGAACACTTCATAATATTGTAAATAATATTTTTTTAGGGATGACTAATCATTATTTGGAACATATTTAATTCATAGATGTAGCATACTAAAATCTTCTATTGCAGGTTTTGATTATTGTATGGATTTTGTTTGTAGTATAAATATAATTTTGTAGAAAATAAATCTTTCCCAAAAAAAAAAAAAAAACTTACAGGAAAGATGTTTGGGAAAAAAATAGATTCACAAACTAACAAACCTTTTGAAAAGGTTTACAAATTATTATTTTTGCTGAAAAGATAAAATAACAGAAGACTATGTCAAGATATTACACCCAAACTTTGGAAACTTAGAGACTTAAACCTTAGATTGACCAATAGAATCCCTTATGAATTATTTTATGGATTAGAAGACAATATATCAATTAGCTTAGAATTCTTAATATATAGGTTGTTGTAGAAATTTATCAAAGAAAAAGATGATGCAATTTGTCATAAAATGCATGATTTGACCAAAAACCAACAAAATCATTGAAAATTAATAAAAATTAACTCCAAACTTTCTTTTCAGTGAAAATTTTAGTTTGTGAACTATGAAAAGTACCAAAACAAAGACTTAGACACACATTATTTCAATAAAAAAGCATTTTGCGAATCAAAGAACATGCCAAAAAGAAGGGACAAAATCATATGAGACAAAGCTTTCAAAAAGAAACAAAGTTAGCGAACTAAGCAAATGGAAAAAAGAAAGTGAAAGATAAATTTAAGTTCACAAAAAATAAATCTTTCCCAAAAGAAAAACAATTTCCTTACAAGAAATCTCTTTGGGAAAATACATACACAAACTCTTATGTCTATAAAAAAATGCTAGCCACATCGCTAATTATTAATACCATTTACTAGCACTACATAAACTACCACTTTGCCTAACAATCACCTAATAAATCCCTCTGTTACTAAGCCAAAATTTGAGTATGGAAAAATTCCAACCATAAATTTTTACAAGAGATTACAATGACCAAAGATTGATAAATTTGATTAGAAACATCCAAAAAATAAAGAAAAGCTTAAACAACATGCACAATATTTTCCATAACTATGTGCAATATATTCTCTACATATATTTACATTGATCAAATCTCTATAAAAAAAAAATAGAAGCAACCCATTAATCCATATAATAGCTAGAGCTTAGCATGCCACACAGGATGCCAATAATCTATTTGATTCTTTGTACCTATTTTAAGTTGTTTGGAACCAAATAATATTATGAGTCCTACAACTGCAATGATGTCTTCCTAAAATTGTTGTGCAATTATAATTAAAAGTAAAGATGTAACATGCCAATTGTTCTACCTAGTAAATTTACTAAGTTTTACCCACAAGTAAATTGTCTATGCATCTAAAGTAATTTGCAATAGAAAATTTCTTTTCTATTCAATAATAAATGCATCATTTGAAACATAACCTTTTCAAACTTTTCCATTGCATAATCAAAGAAGCATTTCAATAATATAATTATGATTTAACTTTACATAAATGTATTCACTTGATAACATTTCACATTTATAATTTCCATATAGATGGACACATGATTACATACAAAGCTTCAACAAGCTTACATGAATTATAAATATAAATGGTCCAAAATGTCCTTCTCCCAAATCTTAGCCACCAATTGCATGAGGAGAAACATCACTCAAGCACTTTTCCACCAACCATGGACTAACTGTGGTCCCCACACATCTATCAAACTTGGTAAGATGGCCCTCCCTTCGACAAAGAGATTTGTTTGGTAACTTCATCCTTTAAATAGCCTTTTCTGAGCATAGTGATGTGTCCTACATATCTAGAGTTGCCATAATGTCTATTACCTCATGCATGATTACCTCAGCCTAGAATGTAAATTGGATCACACAGTGAACTAAAAATATAGACAGTGGCTACCTACACTACTTTGGCCAAAGATTCATCACCCTCACCACATTTAATTGCTCAATTTGTATTGACCATTAGTATTCTATTCTAAGGTTATCCCATTTCTCGTGGATTAGCCTAACCTCAAGAATAACCTTCCCATTAACTTATATCCGAATGACATTGCTACAAGAATCTCAAAACAACTCTATCTTATGCTACACACTTAGAGTATCGTCATACTTCATATACTACTAACATTCTATTATAGTATAAATAGTATACAATCATATAAAACCCATTATAGTATAAATACCTATGTACGTATAAACCCAAAAGAAAGGTTTCCCAATACAAGAATCAAACAAGAAACTTTCAAAAGATATGCAAGCATCATAACACACATAAAAGATAATCTTTCCAAACATGGAAACATAATAGACAATATTTTAAACATAATAACAAAGGAGTAGAAATCAACATGCCTATTTAAAGCTCCAACCGATTAATCTTCCCTCCTAGCTTAATAGCTCAAGCTTGCTTGCAACTTCCTCTAAGAACAACCCAAATCCCTCTACTTGCTTCTCACTAAATCTCTCAACAATACTAAAGTAATACAACAAAACAACTATCTAACTCACAAACTCTCAAATCACTTTGCATAGAAATTGTAACATAATAACACAAGGAAATCAAATTGATAAGTGTAGCAATTGGTAGAATGAGCACCTCTATTTATACTAAATTTTGAGCAACCAAAGGCTACAAGCAAGTTAATATTTCTGCCACCCTTCTATCCTCATGCAACGACTCACCAAGCTAACTTACAGGTTTGCAACACATAACAATCCTCACCATTTAAATGGTTGAGTTGACTTGTTACAAGGGACTTCAAGACTCTTTTACTAATTCAAATGAACAACAAGCTCAAAAACAAGTTCATTAAATCAAATTCCTTCACATATTGCTTCCAAGTTTACTTTTGACTGAGTCTCAAGGCTATTATCAGACTTATGCACATTTTGCAAACTTCTTTTGCATTCCATGCACTTCTAGATTGGAGCCACATTCACACGTTGGCGCCCCATAAGGATAGCACAGGTAGACTATTTCCTTATTGTTTTAAAATTGTATTAACTTCTCATTGAAACATATACACACCAACTCATAAACTCATATGTGCCTCTTACTTTGGTTGACTTGGTCTAATATTGCTTTATGCACTAGTTTACTATGCTTTTAAAGACTACACCATGTATTATCATATACACCTTTGTTCACTTAAACACTTCTCTTTTATTAGTAATAATAATAGTGCTATGTATTGCGCTTAGTGATTATCTCAAATTACTTTCAATCGTATATTATATGATATATATATCCTTCATGATATATATACATACATATTGATATATATTAATATATATACTTAGTTCACAAGGTTTAACAAATACATTAATTATCGATTATCAACATATATAATTGTATAAGGAATAACATTACGTATATATATACACAATTATTCTCTAGTCACTTAAAATGTCCTGAATGATACTACACATTTGAATTTGATCACTAATATTGTTTCATCCTAAAATTCATCCTCTTTTCACTTGTTTAATTAAATTAACCTAGTTATTTAATCAAATGCCTCATTTTCATCTATTAATCTAATTGATCTAATTAGTTTAATTCACCACCTCTCACACTAACATTTCACCTTATTTAATTGAATAAATCAAATTATTTAATTTAAACCTTATTTCCTCTCATTTCATTTAATAATCTTTGTTATTTAATTAAATGCCATTTTGAATTCCTTTTTCATTAAAAAAGTTAATTATTTAATGGATATCATATTATTCTCCATCTTGCACATTAAAATTTATTTTTAATTACTAAATTTTCTAATTTCCCCTCCCATCCACTTGCACAGGGAATATTCCAAAGGAATATTCTCCTATTTGGCTCCAAAAAGGAATGATCATTTTCAAACAAACTTTGTAACAAACTTTCAAAGTTGTTACAAATTGTGTTTATTTGAATCATTCTTATCCCTTGATCTTTCCTTAATCCATGTGATCTTTGATTCTCATCCATTGATGAGAATCCTTGATCCATGTTTCATCCTTCTTTCAATATTGACCATTGATAGATCAAATCGATCTAAGCTCTTGATTCTTCATTTTCTCTCCTATAAATACATCACTATTTGGAGAGAAATGGTCCATCTTTTGATAACAAAGTTATGTTGTTGAAATTCATACTCACTTGCATCCATATTGAGCATTTTTTAGCATTTTAAATTAATCTCCATACATATTAGCTTAAGCATCCATTAATGGCTTCCATACTAGCTTAGCTTGCATCCATTTTAGAATAAATTTTTATCTATGGCTTGCATAATTGAACTTTGTTTACATTTATCATAGATTGCATCCATTTTATCAAGTATTTTAGTATTTCGAATTCATCTTCATCATGTTAAACTAGTTTTATACCATGTTTCGTTCATATCTCATTGGTTTCATCGATTTTCTTTAATAAAACTAATTGAAACAAACTCATATTATCCAAGGGATTGGGAAAGGGTCACCATTCCACATCAACACAACACCACTCCCCTAATGGGATAAGATTCAAGGTCTTAGAATAAATTTCTCTTATGTTTTCATGTTGACTTCATGTCAGTTTAATGGGTTCTTGTTCTTTGAAATTTTGAATATCTCATTGGGATCATTGCTTAGGGGATTAAATAGGGTTTAAATTCATTTGGATCTATCATATTTAGTACACACTATGACTTTGGTCACATATATAAATATATGTATTAATATATATACTATACATACATATATATAATGTTATTTCAATATCTTTATAAAAACGCTCATACTCATAACCATCGATTGACATATATATAGAGTGTATATATACAGATATATGTCACTTTATTCTAATCAGTATTCCCATGCATATGGGTAATCCGTCCATGAGCATGCATAGGTACATGTACCTATGTATACTCATGTACGTACTCACTCACATGTATGAGTTTATTGTAGACACGTACATATATACATATTGTGCGAACCCCAATCTAGATGCCTGCAAAACAAAGAGAATAAACACCTCAAGTTAGATATTGCAAGCATAAACAAGGATTCTCCATGAAATCCATTTACAACCTCAAACTAGGAAAGAAAATAGCAAATAACACAATGAAAATGATAAAATAAAGATTAAATCCTAATTAGATGTGCAAACTCATGATCCCATGGGGGAATTGGTGCCAATTTGATGTGAAAATTGGCCCTTTCCCAATTCCTAAGATTGCAAGCTTGATTTTGTTGATGATATTGATCCACTTTGTTGATGAAAGATAAGAACTCCAAGCCAAATATGCAAAAAACCTAGTTAAGAACTCAATGATGGATGGAAATGGCTAAATATTTTAGCATAATAACTTTGCATGGATTGTGGATCCTGAAATGAGGATATCAGCTCTTTATTTATAGAATTCCAAGATGGATGAATGTCCAAATTTGAGTAATATGGGACTAACATTCATCCAATGATATGATGCCACTTTTCAAGCTATGAATGGATGGAGGATGTGCAAGATTTGGAGTTTGTGCCAATAAATGCCAATATTTGAAATT
Organism: Sequoia sempervirens; assembly: GCA_007258455.2. Taxonomy (NCBI): domain Eukaryota; kingdom Viridiplantae; phylum Streptophyta; class Pinopsida; order Cupressales; family Cupressaceae; genus Sequoia; species Sequoia sempervirens. Next base: position 58,736 of record VDFB02171459.1, read on the forward strand.
CAAATTTGTTGAAATGACATGCAAGAGGGAAGGGAAAATACAATAAATGCCACTTGGCTCAAGGACAAAAGAGGACATGTAAGATGAATTTATGAGATGAGATTAAATTAATCAAGGGTTAATTAATTTAATGAGAGAGGTTAGATGATGTGACCTATTTGACTCAAATTTATGGATTTATTTAAATCAAATAAGAGAAGAATATGATAAGAGGTTAATTAAATAAAGATTTTGATTTATTTAATTAAAAGGGATGGTGTTAGATTAAATCAAATAAGTTTTAATTTATTTAATTTAATGAATAGACTTTAGAGATTTAATCAAATAAATTGATTATTTAATTAAATAAGGATAATTAGATTAGATGGATTGATTTAATTAACAAAAGAGATTGACTTGATTAGATAAAATGATTTATTTAATTAAGAGATGAATATTGATGAATTTAATCAGATAGGAGAATTTGATTAAATGGTTAGACCAAGGGATGATTTAGGAAGAAGCGATGTTAGTGAGTCAGGATCAGATACACAATGTCAATTAGTATATTTTACGTGTCTACATTTTTCCCCTCTTTGAAGCAATGCACTCGTTTCTTTGGTTCAAAGAATAAATGATCTCGATCAAAGCCAAAAATTTTGATATTTTAAAAAACTTGCCCCACTACTACTTGGCAAAAGAGAATATGCCAATATAATGCCCCCTTGAGAGATCAGATGAAAATTTTAATTTTTTGGGTGATCTCGTAAAAAAGGTGACAAAGAACCTGATAGGTCTGAAAGGGGTCCGGGAGGCTAAAAACATGTCTAAATGCAATAAAATGATGAAAAACAAGCCTCAATCGGACAAAAATAGGTTCGGGGGTCTAAAACCCTAGCAGGATAGCCAAACAGGGTGAAAAAACCCTAATTTTTAGGCTTAAATGGGGCCCAAGGGGTCACTTTCAAGTCACTTTCACACACCTCCGCCAGCAACTTTGAGATTTGAGCTCTGACCCTTCGGTGATATGGTGCAATGACAGCTTCCCCTGCACATCACTGATCGAGTTTAGACATACTAGTGGCCACCTGGCATTGGGGCACCGGTATGTGACCCTTACCCAAGCTTAGTTTTTTCATTTAATGCTTCAATTTATGGTTTAAAAGGGGAGCTTGCCTCCAACGGTGCTATATAGTGTCGCTCAGCATTCAAACTGCGTTGTGCGGTGTTGTCTTATGCCACAGCGGTGCAGTTCAGAGTTTAAAAACTTCGACGCTGGGCTCAGGCTTGGTAGGCTGGTTTGGAAAAGTGCGTTGCGGCATCACCCTTTTCACACAAATTGCGATACTGGAAGGGAAAGTGCGTCGCGGTGGTGCACTTTTGCTCATTTTTGGCTCTAGCATCAAAGTTTGGGTAAAATCAAACTGCAACAACATCACAAACTGTGCCGCTGGGGATGTTCTTGGAGCGTTCGACTAGGAATTTTTTTTAAAATTTAACATGTTGACCTTCCTTGATGTAGGACACAGCGAGGGAGCTCTACTCTCGGGAGCACTGGTCGCGAGATTTGGCGAGCGTCTTACGAGACCTAAGCGACAGGGACCAGGATCAACTGGGAGTTGCAGGATTGTGGCACATTGCATACGCGGTGCTTGTGCGCACCCACCTAGGGATGTTATCAGTGCTGGCCGAGAGGTGGCATAGTGAGACATCATCATTTCATCTCCCCACTGGCGAGGCCACCGTCACTCTAGAGGATGTTTGGCACATTCTTTGATTGCCTATTCATGGCTGATGGGTGATCTTTGATATGGATGAGGGATGCGAGCCTTGCATCAGATTCCTCGCCACATGGGACATCATCTACTGCGAGAAACAGATTGAGCTAGAGCGGTATAGGGTCATAGCACCTCCCTACCGCTGGGCAGTTGCAGCTATTATTTCGGGTCTTGTTGCTCTAGATAGACGAGGGCGGTATTTTAGTCCTGGTTGGGGATGTTGCTGGGAGCGGATAGTCCAAGATAGGCCATTTCGCTTTGCATGGGGGCCTGTTCTCCTAGCTTTGCTTTATAGGGACCTACACGAGTACATGTACATGGACAACAAAGCGCTGGGGGCTCGGGTGACTTTACTTCATGTTTGGGCATGGGAGCACATTTCTATGCTACATTCATGTGTCGTTCTAGTTCCGATGGGGGCAGACGATGCCCTCATGGCATGATATAGAGGTGGTGTGTCCTTCACACACATTGGTGAGCACGGGATCTCCTACTGGAGGTGGGTCCTAGACGAGATGCTAGTTTTTACTTAGTGTCAATACCTTGGTCAGCGTGGATGGGCCAACGATGCTGATCAGCTCTTTTATTGTCACCAAGACCGATATATGCATGGGCGAGAGCATACGATGATCGAGAGGTACCTGCCCAGGCACGTACAACGTCAGTTCAGAGAGCTACAGGATCGGCCTGATGATGGCTATGTAGTCGTCTTTGCTTGCAGCAGGACATAGATATCATGGGGACATGGTATTCCTACCTCTGAGGTGGTTGACAGCTTCAGGAATTTGATAGCCCGAATTTGGGGTTATGATCAGGGCCTAGTAGATCCCGACACCACTCAGGCCTATAGGGATTGGTTCAGACCTCCACTTTGTTAACTATTCTAGGTGAGGACCCAGATTCGTGCAGAGGGAGAGGATAAGGGCGAGGACTGAGGGTTGAGATTTGACAGGATCCACTAGTTGTGCCCCTAGTCCCACCAGGTCACGGGGATGTACATATGTAGGATCAACAGTAGGAGCTACCAGTCCCACCACCACGAGCTGAGGGTTAGCCTCGGGTGCAACCATAGGGACAGGAAGATGGTCAAGATGCGCTAATTGCATAGTTACAGGCCTAGGTTTAGGCCGTGACGGCTAAGAGAGATCAGGTGAGGGCTGAGAGAGAGTAGCTCAGAGCAGAGAGAGATCAGGTTATGCAACAGAGATAGGCTGTAGAGCTACAGGTAGATATAGAGCTAGGCCATAGACAACAGATTGAGAGTATGACAACCTCCTCCTCCCAAGGTACAGTGCCAGTACGATCTTACAAGGATGTCATCCAAGAGGTAGAGTACTACCGTCGGGCTTATCATGATACCGTGCCCAGAGCAGAGTGGGTCCCAGAGTATTCAGAGTGGGCCAGTCAGAGACCACCATAGGGTCACAGTGACAAAGGCGAGGGCAACATTCATAGGGATCTAGTTTGATCAAGATGATACATACTTTTTGTGCCTTATGGAATCATTTTTGATAGCCTGATGGGCGTTTTGTATCGATTGACATATATGTACAGTGATCCAATTTATTCTTTGTACTATGACAGTTGATGATGATATGTATGAGCCGATTTTGATGCGATGTACTGTGTTCTCCTTATGTATGATTTCCCTTCTATATGCTATGGATGCTTTTATTTCTAATGATGTATGCATTATGATTATGACTAACAGATCTATATTATGTTAACCTATGATATGCAAATGTGACGATCTATTGATGATAATGCAAATGTGATGGTTTGATATGTGAAATGATATGATCTCTGTTACAAATGCAAAATGATATGTAAATTCTGCTTATGGAATATTAATGAATGGATGCCTATATGAATTTTGTTTGCAATGAATTTTTATACATCTATGCCTATGTGGAATGATTTATGCAATGAATGTGATATGATGTTATTTATGAAATGATATGGATAATGAAATATGAAGTGCGATGGTCGTGATATGATGCAAATGAGATGGTTTATTTACAATGCTTAGAATAACAAATATTATTATCCTAAACATAATAAATGATGATGTATGTGATGCAATGATATGTTCATGAAAAATGATATGCTGATGCGTAATGTAATGTGAACATAAAGTGGTGAGATGATGTCATTTATGTTATGCAAGTATGTATGCCTTAATGAATTAAATGCTTATATACCTATTTGTTTATGCGAAAAATTATTATGACATGCTTCTATAGATGCTTATGTGATGGTTTATATGAAATGGTTTATGAAATGCAAATGAATTTTTATGCAATGATTGATATAATGTCATGAGATGCACTGTAATAGGTGAAATGCAATGACCTGGATGTACCTATCTATGAAGAATGTTTGAGTTGTGGATACAGGATCGATAGTGATGATGATCAACTGTCATAGTACCTTGTTAGTGTGATTAGTAAGAAAAGAAGAAGTCATTTCAACAAGACACAAGATGATGCAAATGATGATGATGATGATGATGATGATGATGATGATTACTTGCCGAGGAATTGGGATTTTCAAAGGGCCGATTTCATTATGTTTGATAACACACGTGGTATGATGCATCAAGGTATAGAAAACCACGATGGTGTGGTACCTAGTGTGATGGACTTTGACTCGACAAATAGATAAAAGTATTCTTGTTCACACCTGACATACAAAAACCTTGCTAGGATGCACTTCAGAAGTTTTAGGCACCTCAGACCAAAACATAGAAAGGTAAACCTATCCATGCAATAGTCAACAAGTTTCCCTAGACCTCTTCCATACATACCTAACAAAGCAAGTATTCGCTGAGGTTATATTACAAGAACGTCTAACAAGCATATCAGACAAAAGATAATGATCATTGCCCCATTCCTATTTCTCTAAATCCTCTGTTTTGGGATATCATCGAGACATCCTTAGAATGAGTGCAAAATAAGATAAGTCAAAAGATAAAGACCAAGTAAACAAACAAACTGATGCTCTTCAATACCGCTAATGGAAAGAGGATGTGTTTTCTAAGGATGATAACCGAAACTTATTGCAAAAGGATAATACCCATTGTAAGAAGGATTCATCCTAGGACATGTTAGTGGATGGCGGCATGTCATTTCGTTAATCCAAGGTGTTCTATGGGATGATTGATATGGGACCAATTTAGATGATGAGTTACCAATACGAAGAGATAACCAGCTTGCTTACGTATCGACTTAGACTTAAGACTTGACGTTTGGAGTTTTACTTTTAATCTGCTAGACTTGTTTTCGATTATCCTACCAAAGATTGAGGATGGTGATCAGTTTATTATGGATGGTGTTTATTGTGGGTGCAAGCGAGATGAGACAGATGAATTTTTTCAAATATTTGGATGTTTTTAGAATTTTGAAATGTTTTGATGCTATTTTTGGTATTTTTTAAAGATTTTGCAAATGTTTTGATTTTTTGATTTTCCAATGTTTTTGGAATTTTCTGAGATTTTGACCAAGAGACTAACCTAAAGACCTATCCTAGGGGTCTCAACAGCTGATCAACAGATGAGCCTTGCTTACGTTATACATGCAGAGACCACGTAGTTCTACTGACAACTTGACCGATTTACAGATGATGATATACATGATGAGATGTCAGTTTATTATGACAGACTCCTATAGGACTGACCTAAATGTCTCGGGGGATGATCAAAGATCAACCTCACTAATGCTCAAGCTCGTGAGATGAATGGTTCGATAAGATGACTCCTCGCTTTTTTACTTTTTGACCTATTTTGAGATTTTACTATGTTTTGAATGTTTTGGATTTGGATTCGATGTTTTCGATTTTCTCGATTTTCTCGATTTAAGAATATACAATGGACTGACCAATAAGAAGTTCTAGTATGATGCAATAGACTACTTCGATAAAGGCAGGACAAACTGACCTTTAGGATGGGCTGAGTAGTACTAGGAGGGATCAAGATACAGAAACAGGACCAAGCTATGGTGCAAATGTGAGTGGATGAGTGATGGATGGAGATCTGGATATGATGGATGATGGAAGCGAAATGGAGGGATGATGTCAAGCAAGCCGTAAAGATCCCGGTGGATGGAAAGTGCTTATTTTACACAAGGTGCTTTTTTGCCAGGTTTTCACCAAGGTACTTGTCCAAAGTGCCATCGAAGTGGTTTTCACTAGAGGACTATTTTTTCTCTTTACTATTTTTTTGATCCATTTTCTAATTTTTTTGGATTTTTTCCTTTTTTGATTTTTCCACTACATACCTGCTTTGCCGTGTTTTCACCGGCAACCATTTTAGACATTTTCTATTTTTTTGGAATTTTTGGTTCTATACCTTGAAATATTTAGGCATAAAACTTTTTAAGATGAGAGCTATTCATGGGATTTTTTAGAGGTTCCCCTTCGGGTGTTGATAGTTGATATGCCCCTGATTTGTAACTTGCTATTATGACGAATGGTCCCAACCAATTGGGTTCAAACTTTCCTTTGCTGCTTGGGTTTGGGACATTTTTCTAATTTTCTTTTAAGACTAGTTCTCTGACTTGGAAAGTTCTGCTTCTGATTTTCTTATTATAGTTCCTTTTGAGTCTATTCTGATGGAATTGCAGATGATTCAGAGCATCGATACGTCGCTCATCTAGTAGCTCTAGCTCATTCAATCTTGACACCCGGTAGTCCTCATCAGTGATGAGGTTTTGCAGTGACATTTTGAGGGATGGGAGCTTGATCTCAATGGGTAGTATAGCCTTTGATCCGTAGACCAAGGAGAAGGGAGTGGCGCTAGTGGGTGTGTGGATGCTGATTTGATAGGCCCAGAGGGCGGAATTAAACTGCAAATTCCAGTCATGACCTGCGTCATTGACTATTTTCTTGAGGATTTTGAGGATGGTTTTATTTGTAGCTTCTGCTTGGCTGTTGCCTTGGGGATAGTACGGGGTGGAGAAGCGATGTTGGATTTTGAATTTCTTGCACAAGTCGCGAACCTCCTGGTTCTTGAATGGTGTCCCATTATCTGAGATAATGGCTTGTGGGACATCGTAACGACACATGAGATAGTTCAGGATGAATTTTGAGATCTGCTTTCTAGTTATATACGTCATGGGTATGGCCTCCACCCACTTTGTAAAGTACTCAGTTGCAGTTATGATGAATTTTTGGCCATTGGATGAGGTGGGTGTGATTTTCCCAATGAGATCGAGTCCCCATTGTGAAAAGGGCCATGGTGTGATAATAGGATGAAGCTCTTGAGATGGAGCATGGATGAGGTCCCCATGCTGCTGACATTGTAGACACCTTCTAGCATGATCATGTGCTTCTCATTCCATTATGGGCCAATAATAACCCATCCTCAGTAGTTTCTTGGCTATGGTCATTCCACTCGAGTGTGAGCCACAGATGCCATTATGAACTTCAGTTAGAGCGGTTAATGCCTCCTCAACATTTAGGCAGTCTAGTAAGGTACCTTCTATGCTTCTACAGTATAAGGTATCGCCTAGGATGACAAATCTAGATTCCTTTTTCACAAAGGTTCATTTTAGATTTGATGGTAGGTCAGCGGGTATGACTCCTATTCAAAGATATGTATAAATGTCATGATACCAAGGATCACCAGGACCAACGATTTCACACACATATTCTGATTTCGGTACCTCAAATGCGGGAATGAGAAGCTTCTCAATCAAGAATTCATATTTTGGCATGTTGTGAGGGATGTCTAGTAGGGACCCAATTATTGCCATGGCGTCTGCTGCTCTGTTGTTGGCTCTAGGTATCTACTCAAATGTGATTTCAATGAAGGATTCTTTTAGAGTCTCCACCAATTTCTTGTATGGATTGAGCTTGTCATCCTTGGTCTGATATTCATCATTGACTTGATTTATGATTAATTGGGAATCTCCATACACTTTGAGAGCTATGATGTTCCATTGCACTGCTATCCTGAGGCCTATAGTCAAAGCCTCATATTCTGCTATGTTGTTGGTGCAAGGAAATGCCAATTTGTATGACTTTGGTATGCAAACCCCTTGTGGGATGATGAAGAAGACATCAAATCCTGATCCATGTTGTGTGTATGAGCCATCAAAGTATAGTTTCCAATGGTCGGCTACGTTGAGGTTAAAAATGGATTCATCTGGAAATTCTAAGACAAGAGGATTCTCAGAATAAATAGGTGCTTTTGCTAGTTGATTTGCAATAACTTGTCCCTTGATTGCTTTCCTCTCTACATACTCGATGTCATACTTTGACAATATCATTACCCATTTTTCCATTCTTCCCGTGAGCATTTCCTTTGATAGTAGATACTTGAGGGGGTCAATTTTGGCGATGAGCTTTATCTTGTGTGCCAACATGTAATATCTAAATTTTTGTGATGCAAACACTACTGCGAGGCATGCTTTCTCAATGAATGAGTAGTTTAGCTCATGACTGACCATTGTTCTACTGATATAGTAGATAGCCCTCTCCATTCCGTTTTCATCATGTTGAGCTAGGAGAGCTCCAAGGGCTGTTGCTATTGCTGATACATATAAGATCAATGGCTTTCTTGGGATGGGTGGCATTAAGACTAGTGGTGTCAGTAGATATTGCTTGATTTTTTTGAATGCCTCTTTGCATTTAGCATCCCATTTGTACGCTACCCCCTTGTGGAGTAGGTGAGAATATGGATTTTTCTTGTCTGTTATTTGTGCTATGAATTGTCAGATGGATTGAAGTCAGCCTTCGAGGCCTCTTAGTTGCCTTAATGTTTTTGGTGCTTCCATTTCAAGGATTGCTTTCACCTTTGCCGGATCCACCTCGATACCCCCCATGGAGACTATGTATCCTAGCAATTTACCTGATTATATGTCGAAGACACACTTCTTGGGATTTAGTCTGACTTTGTATTCTTCCAGTCTATCAAAGATTGCACTTAAGGTTGCTATATGATCTTGTCTTTTTCTGGACTTAGCTAGGATATCATCAACATAGTCTTTGAGTGTTTTATGGATCATGTCATGGAATATTAATGTCATGGCCCTTTGATAGGTTGCTCCTGCATTCTTTAGGCTGAATGGCATCATGTTCCAGCAGTAGGTCCCCCACGGACAAGTGAAAGTCATCTTATGTTGATCTTATTTTGCTATCATGATCTTATTATATCCTAAAAATCCATCCATTAGTGATAACATCTCATGCCCTGCTATCATGTCTACTATCATGTTGATGTTGGGAAGTGGGAAATCATCCTTTGGACATGCCTTGTTCAAATCTTTGAAGTCCATACAAATTCTGATGGCTCCATCAGGTTTTGAAACAGGTACCAAATTTGACACCCATTTTGGATAATCGATTGGTCAGATGAATCCCGCATCTAACAAATTTTTGAGCTCCATTTTGACCAATAAGGCTATTTGAGGATGCATTTTTTGAACCTTTTGTTTGACCAGTTTTGCTTCTAGATACACTACTAAGTGATGAACCATGGTCTCTGGATCAAGTCCTGGCATGTCAACATAACTCCATGCGAAGTTTATTTGCCTTTTCCTTAGGAATGTTGCTAGGAGTTCTTGCTCTTTTGATAATAGTGATTCCACATAGAATGTGATATGCGGGGTCTCCTCTTTTCCTAGGTTGACAGGATTGCATTTTTCGGCCAAGACTACTAACTTCTCCTGATGAATAGCTCTTAAAGGAAGATTGAATCCTTCATCCTCGGGCACCTCAGAGATGTTTTCATCATTGGATACATCCTTTCTTTTTACTTTTGTCTTGTCAGAGAGTGCCACAATGTGGTTTTCACTCAAGGACTTGGATATGATTCTTAGTTTCTCACTTTTGCGACTGAAGGATTCAATCATTTCCCCGTAATAGGAATTGTTCAACTCCATTATAAACCCTGCTTTGTGATCCCCATCTGGAATTTTATCCCTTAGTCCCATGAATTCTGAGAATGCCTCATCGTTTTCGAATGTATCAAGAACTGGTGGTCCTCGTTGGTCGTAGTCGATCAGTTGGGGGTAAACTAAGTGAACCTCATGATTTTGTTGGTCTGGTTCGAAGGAGACAGTGCTAATCATACATAGGGTGGTGTCCTAAAATAACCTAGGTAGATTGGTCATGGTATCCTCGTCATCGCTACTAATATAGGGCTTAGTTATAAAGTTGTGTATGTCTCTACCTATGGATATTGGTGAGCGTACTTTTGCTAGTATTGGCTGAGGAGAAATATTAACTGTTCTAACTAGAGGACTTCGGCCACGTATGGTTATACTCAGTGAGGTACATCCAAGCCCAAGATTTGTTATAGGTCGTGTCTCTGGCATGATACGTATTATGAGGCCATTGTCATTTTGTCCCAGTCTTTGATTTCTATCGTAGCCCATTGCGAGCATCATTTGTAGGCCCTTGCTTGTCTCATCCATTAGTAATTCACGTGTTGGTATTTCATCTCGATATAACATGTGAGATGGATCTACTTCAATAACCTCCCAGCCAAGGTCTCCCCAGCTTGTGAATTCAGGATAGTCTTCAAGAGATGTTTGAGATGTGGAAGCTTCATTTTCTTGTGGACGTCTGTGTGATCTAGGAGATTGTGGTAACTCTCCTATCACAAAAGCATTGTTAGGGAGCTTGTAGCTTCCACAACCATCCTCCTGGATGATGAGCTTGATGTTGGAAATAGTGGGAATGGTGGGAGTGGCGAGTGTCTCTATCACAAAAGTGGATGCGAGAGTAGCGAGGTCGATGTATGGTGTGGATGGGCCCTCATCATTTTTTGGCACTTGGGGGATTTTGTAATATTTTGCTTCAAGATTTTTCCAATATGAGAACGGTTTGGGATCTCCATGGACGGTAACCTCTTGTCCGTTATGTGTAAATTTCACACATTGGTGGAAGGTTGATGCTACGGCTTTCATCGCATGGATCCATGGGCATCCCAAGAGGATATTATATGGCAAGTCAAGGTCCAAGAACTGACAAGTGGTTTCCATGAGAGTCAACCCTCCTTGAATAGGGAGTTTAATCATGCCTTGAGACACTCTTTCTTGGTCATCATATGCTCTTATCATGATGCCCTTTCCTTTGTCAATGGAATCTTTTGATATTTTCAACTGCTTGATGAGGTTGAGAGAACAGATGTTCAAACCGACACATCCATCCACCAAGATCCTTTTGATTTTGCTCTTGTGTATAATGGCTTCCAAGTGAAGTGCACGGTTGTGAGATGGTTGGGCGAGGAAATCTTGGCCAGAAAATGTAAGGAGATTAGGCGTTATGATATTTTCGACCATAGCTTGGAATTGCTTCGCATTGAGATCTGCAGGGACAATGGATGAGGCTAATGCTTCTTCGAGGATCTTCTTGTGCGTTGATGATATCTTTAACAACTCCATGATGGAGATGTGTGTTGGTGTTCTCTTAAGTTGATCTACAACATTGTAGCCATGCAGAACAGACCTAGATGAAGGAACTCTATTTGGTTGGGATGATCCTGTAATGGTGAATTTTTTGCCTCTTGTGGTGACTCCACAATCTTCGGCATGGGTGCCCTTGATGGTGATGACCATGTAGTCTTCATTTAGGGAGGCAACGACTGTTTCATACACATGATTTACATTACCCTTCCCTTTATCATTTTTGTTCCCTTTGTTGCCATGATTTGACATCAGATTCGTGTATATTTTAAGATCTTGATTTCCTGTAGGTTGTTCCATGTTTATGATTTTCTTATCGATGAGATCTTGGATGATGTTTTTGAGTCTCATGCAACTGTTTGTGGTGTGGCCTTTGATTTTTTGAAATTCACAAAGTTGATTCTCGTTATACCAAGGAGGTTTGACATCGGATTCTTGGTAATTCTCAAATGTAGGAGGCTTGATGAGTTTTTTGTCAATCAAATTTTTCATTATGTCCTCAAGTGGTTCCCCCAAAATGGTGTATTTTTGTTTGGGATAACTTTTGTGTTGGGGTGGTCCCCTTTGGTCATTGAGATTATTGTTGGGTTGGTATGTTGTGTGATGAGTGTTTTGGTGTTGTGTTTGGATTTGTGGTGCGGGTGTATGTTGGCGTGGGGCACTAATGACCACCTTGGCATCAACGATACCATCATTAGTAACGTGTTTGTTCCTTGCCCACGTGTGAGGTTTATCATTGTAATTTGATGGTAGGCGGTTGTTTTGTTGTTCGTGGTATGATGTTGATTCCACAGGTTGAGTCACAAGGGCTCTTTTGATGCTAAGTGCCTTGGGGATCAATTGATCATATGTGGTGATGCCCTGAACCTTGAGATGAAATGCCAAGGGGCCTTCAAGGTTGGCTATAATGGTGCAGACTTGTTCTTCTTGCATGGTCCACTTGCTTCGATTGTCCTTGGATCACCATCGTTCTAGAAATGAGGCAAATGATTCACCTTTTCCTTGCTTTAGAGCATATAATTCTTCGAGACTAACATCCATTGTAATGTTGCATGCATAATTTTTAATGAATGCGTCCCTAATTTCTTGGAATGTTCTAATGCCTGAAGGTAAGCAAGAGAACCATTCTATGGTGTGGCCTGCCAAACTTCTAGGGAATAGCCGCATCAGATAAGTATCATCATATACGACCTTCATGCAATGAACCTGAAATTCCCTGATGTGATCTTTAGGGTTTCCCATCCCTCGATATTTGTCAAATTTGGGGATCTCAAATCCTTTAGGGAACAGTTTCATCTCTAGGCTCCTATCAAATGGATAGGGACACAAGTTGCTTGGCATTTTGGTTGTTCGCCCTGATTAAAGGTCGAGAACTTGTTGCGAGAGTAACCTGAGTTGTGTCTTCACATCATTTTGGGGATCAGGGGGTGGGATGAAAGTGTTTTGGGGTGTTTCGATCGTGGGTTGAATGGGTGGGTTGATTGGTGTGTTGTTTGACGTGTTGTTCAATGGTATCTATATGTTCTGTCGAGCTAGGTATGCTTCTACCTGCTTTTGTATGAACAACGCTTGTTGTTGATCTTGATATTGTTGTGCTAAGATTTGTGCTTGTTGTTACGCTTGTTGTTGTTCCAACAACGCTTGTTGTTGGGCTACCAATTTTGCTACTTCTTGCTGCTCTTGGTATTGCTTTAATGCTTGCTGATATGCTTGCAATTGCGTTGCTTGTCTTTGTGCAAGAAGTTGTGCTTGATATTGGGCTTATTGTTCCTGATATTGAGCTTGCACTTGTGCGGCTTGTGCTTGTGCTTCTTGTTGTTTCAATAAAATTTGTGCTTGAGCAGTCTTTTGTGCTTGCAATGCTTGTGCAGCTTGTGCAGCTTGAGCGACTTGTTGTTGTTGTTGCAATAATGCTTGGGCTTGTTGCGCTTGTAATGCGGCTTGTGCAACTTGGGTAGCTTGTGCAGCTTGAACAGCTTGCTGAGCAACTATTTGTTCAGCTTTTTATTTCTGAACTTGTTGGTATCCTCTTTGGAAAGCAACTTGCAATGTTGCGTCATATTGGCTTGATGTGGTGAAAGTTGGTGGTGGTGGATTTGGAATGGTGCTTGTGAAAGTGGTGTTGGTGTTTTGCGTGATGGATGGTGCTGTTGATGTGATTGGTCCTTGAGAGACCATGCTTTGTGATACTAAAGGGGTGTTTGATGATGTTGCAATTGCTTGTGCATTTGTTGTTTGTTGTTGTGATATCAACGACACATTTTGAGTGTTTGGTGTAATGCTTTGATTGATGGTTGGGATATAGGTTTGATTGATACTTGGTAGGGGAGGAAGCCCTAAACCAAGAAGTGGTGTAGATGATAATGGAAATTGTGGAAGAGGTGGAAATGTAAGGGGTGTGAGTTGTTGCGAGAATGTTGTGGTGTCGAATATGCCCCCTGTGATACTAAATTTGTGATAAGAGTGTGTTTGATGTGTTGCGTGAAAAAATGATGATGATGGATCATGATGGAAGGTGAGAGGAACATTTTTTTGTAATGGGTTTTGGGGTATATTTTGTTCCAAGGTGGTGTTTGCATCCAAATTTTGATTATTAACAAGGGGGGTGTGCTTGAAGAGCATTGAGAAATGCATTTCCCTTGTTAATGTTTTGTTGGGTTGGAGCAAAAGATGTCATGATTTGCAGAATGTTTTGCATGATGTTTTGAGATGGGGGTGTAGATGAGATTGGAATGGTGGATGAGATTGGAGGAAATGATGTCTCTACTATGGTACTCACGTCAAAGTCCGAAGGTAGTTTAGCCCCTTGTTTTGCTAGTTCAAGTATGTATAAGGAAGGGTTAAGTCTCATCATGATGTTGATGATTCTATGGTTTTCTGGGTTTTGGAGCATTTCAGTCATTTCCTCGCGAGACATTCCAAAGGTAAGGTCCTCTCCTTGGTTTTGTTCTTGCTGATTTTACGATAATGAGAGGGTCAAAGGATTACTTGATTCAGCGGGATTTATTTTTGCATTTGTTTGGCTAAGATTGCTTGAAGTGGGTGTTTCTTTGTTGGCTTCCATACTCTTCTTGTATTGAGATTAGGTTAGAACCATAAAACAAGGATCAATCTTTGAGAATATGGGAAATGCATCTCTTGATTCTTTGGATCGATCTTTATTTTATGCCCCAAAGTAGAAAGTTTTAGGATGCCTTGAGGATCAAAAAGGTGATGATATGATGATGATGTTTAGGGATGGATGATACAGATGTTATGGTCTTTTGATTAATCTTGAATGAGATACTAGGCTTTTGCGGATTTTGATTTTGATTTGTTTTTGATTTGGGATTTTGTCCTTGGTTTTGATTTGATTTTGATTTTTGAACAAAGAGACCCTAAGATGTTGGATGATGATCTAAGGGATAGCTTTGTTCAAAGGATGATGATTTGAATATGTGTGAGGAGAAGGATGCATCTACCCACACCTATTCAAACAAGATGATTGTTTCACTAAGTATATGAAGAAGGATTCATCTACATATACTAAGCTAGACAAGATGATTTTGATAACTTTGACTAAGCATATGCAAAAGGATGCATCTACACATACCTAGCCAAAGGTGATTTTGAAATTTTTTTCAAGGATTTAGTCTCAATGATTTTGATGATTTTGATTTTTCCAAAAAATCCTAGTATTAAGGATGATTTTCAAGATTTTCTGAAAGGTGATGGTGAGATGATGTTGTTTTGATGTTTCAAAGGATGGATGAAAAGGATTTGATTTGCTTTTGATCCTAAGATGAAGCTAAAAAGGACACTTTGTTTGCCTAGACCTAGGTATTGAAGAGCATGCAAATGCTTCCTAAAGACCTTTGTGACCAAGAAATGATTTCATTTGAACATTCATTTTTGGATTTTGCAACAATGATTTTTGCTTTGGGATTGCGAGTCTTCAACACATATGGAAGTTAATTTTTTTTAGCTTTGCTTAATGAATTTATTTTACCAAAAACACTTTCTCATGATTAAGTTTTCAAACTAAGATGTCCAATGTCTTAATTTCTTCAAACCCCACAAGATATGCTATGTGGAAATTCAATGAACTTAAGGCAAGGGTTTTCCTATTGTTTACTTAAGGAGACAAATCGAGATATAATACAATGTTTAGAAACCTCTAAGGACGTGAATCCCAAGGGAAAGCAATAACATATGGATTGAGTCAATTGTATTTGTCCTCAAAAGGGTTTGAAATTTGGATGATGTTAAGTGTTTGTTTTTTAAATATTTTTGATCAAGCAATGCATTTTGTAACCCAAGAATAAGTACAATCCTATGGATGTGTAAGACAATATTTGTTGGATTCCCACTTGGACAAGTCTAGCTACGCTTATCTCTAGCGAATGGTTAGATGCTTGACCCCACTAGCTCCCCTCCACAACACTCACTTATACGGGGTAGCCAAGAATCAACACCCATGAAACTCCCATGGCATGTTTTCCATTTCTACTAGAAGACTGTAAAAGTGTGGGGTGGCTTCAGAATGATTATTCTTGCACCAACAAATAGATTAAAGGATTTTGGAAAATTCTAGCACATGGGTTTTAATAAGGACTTTCCATTCGTGGAGATTGACCCATATGGCAAAAGTCCTCTTTTGGATCCATCTTGTTGGAATCAACCACGTGATATTGGCGTTTCTTCCAATATCCACATTTATATCCCAATTGAGTCGTTCCCTTGGGTGAGTACTTTTTCCCAAGGCAGGCCCTCTAGGATAAACAAAAGCGAATAAGAAACACTATTTGTAACTCGATCAATCCTTGTTGGCAACAAGGAGAGAGAATATACGCAACAATGCCCCCACTCACACTCGCACAAGATGTTCAATTTTAAACCCAAATCGAAGTGTGGAGGTGATTGCTTTGTCCTAACCCAAAGTTATGAAAAAGGCCTTTTGATTCTCAAGATCACTATAAAGCACGAGAGAAGTGCATACGTCCTTTTTCAATGCCTTTAGTTCAAGTAAGCTCTCACAAAAAAAAAGTTACACTTGTTCTTTTTAAATCCCACAAAGCAATAATGAATTCGTTTTAGAGCACCAAAAGACAAGTGATAAACATTTTGTTCATTTTGTTAACCAAAGAAACAAAATCTAGTAAGTTGTTGATCCTAAAGTTTGTTTTAGCCTTTGCAAAAAAGATGGAAAAATTCCTTTTAAGCCCAAACGAAAACTAGTGTTTTAAGGAAGAAAAGGATAACAATTTCGTGAAAAAGTGTTAAGCAAACACTATAGTGTTTAAAAACACTTTGATTTGACGAACATCCTCCTCATGCTTCTCTTTCTTTTGATTTCAATTTCCAAGCTACAAAGAGGAAAAACCAGTCAGATTCTGGAAAAACATAGAAATTAAAAAGCAGAAAATAGAGGAAAAATCAATCATAAATCAAAAGCACGTACTAAAATTAAATTTTCCCTTTTTACTATCTCCCAGCGTCGCAACTTGTAACTGCATCACAATTTGTTCTCCCAGCAGTACCCTGAAAGTGTTGCTTACCAGTCAGCATCACTTTGTGTCGGGTAAGAGAGCTCAACTGCGTTGCTCTTTTCGGCCTGCGTCGCAGTTTTTGTCCAACGTCGGTGTTTTTGAAAATTTGAAAATTCTTGCAAGTCAATGAGTCCAGTGGCGGAGTTTGAAATTCAAATATTTTGGCGGGACGAGTCCAACGGTGTAGTTTGTGTTTTAAGCGATGCCATATAGCGATGCTAAGAAGTTAGCGGTGCCAAAACAACGACGCTGAGCTCCCAACATTGGAATTTCCTGTGTGTGAATGAAAACGTAGAATTTTTAGGAAAAGATGAGAAAGAATAATTTCAGGCCCTCCTTCTAGAGCCAAAATGTGTGAACCCCAATCTAGATGCCTGCAAAACAAAGAGAATAAACACCTCAAGTTAGATATTGCAAGCATAAACAAGGATTCCCCATGAAATCCATTTACAACCTCAAACTAGGAAAGAAAATAGCAAATAACACAATGAAAATGATAAAATAAAGATTAAATCCTAATTAGATGTGCAAACTCATGATCCCATGGGGGAATTGGTGCCAATTTGATGTGAAAATTGGCCCTTTCCCAATTCCTAAGATTGCAAGCTTGATTGTGTTGATGATATTGATCCACTTTGTTGATGAAAGATGAGAACTCCAAGCCAAATATGCAAAAAGCCTAGTTAAGAACTCAATGATGGATGGAAATGGCTAAATATTTTAGCATAATAACTTTGCATGGATTGCGGATCCCGAAATGAGGATATGAGCTCTTTATTTATAGAATTCCAAGATAGATGAATGTCCAAATTTGAGCAATGTGGGACTAACATTCATCCAATGATATGATGCCACTTGTCAAGCTATAAATGGATGGAGGATGTGTAAGATTTGGGGTTTGTGCCAATAAATTCCAATATTTGAAATTCAAATTTGTTGAAATGACATGCAAGAGGGAAGAGAAAATGCAATAAATGCCACTTGGCTCAAGGCAAAGGACATGTAAGATGAATTTATTGCTTTGTTGGATGTACATGTTGACTTGGAATTTTTGAATTCAAATTGAGAGAATATTCCAAAAGATGCCTTGTGAGGAAAATAGAGATTTAATAAATGAATTAAATCTATTTTCATGTGCAACTTACATTATCTAGAGGATGGGACATAAGATGAGATTAAATTAATCAAGGGTTAATTGATTTAATGAGAGAGGTTAGATGATGTGACCTATTTGACTCAAATTTATGGATTTATTTAAATCAAATAAGAGAGGAATATGATAAGAGGTTAATTAAATAAGGATTTTGATTTATTTAATTAAAAGGGATGGTGTTAGATTAAATCAAATAAGTTTTTAATTTATTTAATTTAATGAATAGACTTTAGAGATTTAATCAAATAAATTGATTATTTAATTAAATAGGGATAATTGGATCAGATGGATTGATTTAATTAACAAAAGAGATTGACTTGATTAGATAAAATAATTTATTTAATTAAGAGACGAATATTGATGAATTTAATCAGATAGGGGAATTTGATTAACTGGTTAGACCGAGGGATGATTTAGGAAGAAGCGATGTTAGTGAGTCAGGATCAGATACACAATGTCAATCAGTATATTTTACATGTCTACACATATATATACATTTTATGCATATATCTCATCAATATAATAATAAATACACAAGGAAGGGATTCAACTCAACATCAAGACTTCATCACATTCCTCATTCCAACATTCATAAAACAAGAGTGCAAACATTTACAATCAAAATTGAAGATCACTTGCCCATTACCCAAACTGAATTGACATAACTAAGACCAACTAGGGCGTGAGTGTGTGAATGCTCAGTAAGGCCAAATTAAAGGTTACTAGATCAAGTTCTTCTCCTAAGTGATACTTCCCCTCTCTTTCGAAGGTTTGAAATTGTTCTTGCATTCAACTTAGTTCACCATAATAGTAGTTAGCCAATTCAATACATTCATATGCATCATATATATTTCATATATAAAATCATTATAAAACATTAAATTGATTCAAACATTCATTCATCATATTTCCATCAAAATTCACATGTATAAAACACATTCACATTTATTAAAGCAATTTACCAAACATGGTAATAGTAAATACGTAATAACACGCATAGTGTAACATATTCCACCTCTTGTGAATCATTGTCCTCGATTATTTTTAAGTATCAAATATGATCATAATGAAAGCACATCACAAAACATAATTTTTTTCAAGAGTTTTCAAAATCTAGCAAGACTTGTGGAAACTTTTGCTTCATTTCAGCATAGTCTTCCCACATGGAAAAATCTTCTACATACTGATCCCACTGGACCTTGAATTGTAGAACCTCTATGTTACACGAGTGGAGCTTACGTGTTTCAAGCACCTTGAGAGGCTTGATCATTACCACCCCTGGGTCCTACACCTATAAAGCATTCCAATCAATACCATGGTTATCATCTGGGATATACTTCTTAAGGTATGAGACATGAAAGATGTTATGCATCCTAGCAAGAGTTGGTGGCAAGACAATCCTATATGTGACATGTTTGATTTCCTCAAGAATCCCAAAAGGTCCAACATAACGCGGAGCTAGTATGGATGACTTTCCAAACTTGATAAAACACTTGTGAGGTTTAAATTGCAACAAAACCCTATCCCCTACTATGAAATTTTTGGGTACTCATTTAGAATCAATGTAACTTTTGTGGGAGTAAATGGTGACTCCCCAACACCCCCAAGAATAGTTGCAACCAAAACCACTTCCACAAGAGAGAATGGCAAGAAAGCTTGCTTCACAATGCAAGATTGAATAATGGTTGAATTGATACAAATGTACATGAGATGTCTTGCTTATAAAGGAAAGGGGAGAGATAGGATTAGACAAGATCATGACAAGTGTCATAATCCTATAATATGAGATAACTAACTACCTAGGAATCATGATAAGATAAGTTCTAGAAAAACTAAGACTTCTAGAAAGAATCTTATATCCTAAGTAAACTTAAGCATGTGAATATGTCCCCTAATTACCTAGAGAGTGAATTAGCTAGGTACAAGACATTTATTCACACCAACACCCCCCCTTAAGTGAAACTTAGGGAGAAGATTATTATGCAAACTATGCAAAGATGAAGATGACTATGGGTCCCAACTACTAGGCTATGTTAGGTACCCATTTACAATGCAAATGCAAACAATCTCTCACAAGCAGAGAAAAGGAGAAAACCCAAAGGCACAAATCTCCTCTCCAAAAAGAGAAAAAAAAAAACATGATGTATGGAGGACTCAATGATACCCCCCAAGGACTACATCCATATATATACAATTAAATACCCCTCCATAAGAGGGAAATAGAGAGAATAGATATCCTCCCCATAATGTGTGATCTCCTACAAGCATGGTTAATGTTTGAAGACAAAACATAATCCAATTTCGACAAACAATGTTTCTCCCCTTGGGAAGAAGATACACCATGTACAAATGCAGGAATGCTTCCCATTTTGGATAGGAATTAGGAAGAGGAATCTGTATGTATGAAGATTGTGTCTTTGAAATCTGCTCATGTGTTGCCAAGTTCTTGGATGATGAAGATGATGCCACAATCCAATCAAGTACATGCCAAATCACAACAAACTGTGACAAACCAAGAACCAATGGAAACTGATCTTGAACAAACTTTGAAGACAAACCCTCATCAAATATAAGATATAATGGCAAGAAAGCTTGCTTCACAATGCAATTTTGAATAATCGTTGAATTGATACAAATGTACATAAGATGTCTTTCTTATAAAGGAAAGGGGAGAGATAGGATTAGACAAGATCATGACAAGTGTTGTAATCCTATAATATGAGACAACTAACTACCTAGGAATCATGCAATATAGCTAGATAAGATAAGTTATAGAAAAGTTAACTAAGACTTCTAGAAAGAATCGTATATCCTAAGTAAACTTAAGCATGTGAATATGTCCCCAAATTACCCAGTGAGTGAATTAGCTAGGTAAAAGACATTTATTCACATCGACAACCTTTTTTCCTATCATTAGCTTCTGCTAACCTCTGCTTAATAATTCCATCTTGTTCCCCCATTTTTGACATCTTTGGCCCAAGGCTTATCCTATCTTATAGTTTATCCCAACTTATAGGAGTTCGACACTTCTTGCCATATAATACTTAAAATGGAGCCATCTTGTTCGTAGAATGATAGGATTTACTATATGAAAACTATTGGAAATAGGATGTCATTTAATTGCAATCCTAAACATTATTTCATGTTTCTCCTAAGTCCTTGGAAAGTGTTCCCCAACACTAGGATTAGAAAGAGATTATTTTTTAATGAAATAATCATGTTAATTGACATTTGTAATTAATTCTAAATGATAGGAGCATGTGAAGGCATCCAAAATGAGTTCCTAAATAATAGGACCACATGGGGTGCCCACATGGAAGGTGGAACCCACCTAGAGTTAAGTTAACTATTTGGAGAAAAAGATAACACTTCTATAATGCATGTAAAGATCCTATAAGTTAGGGATTGATGTTTACATGCATGAAGTTTAGTTCAATTCAGTTTTGATCAGTTCAATTCAGTTCAGCTTAGTATTAGTTCAATATTATTTTAGTTCAGTTTAGTTCAGTTATGGTTTAGTTATCTTCAGTTGCATGTAGTTAGTTTTAGTTGAATGCTAGTTGACTTCAGTTGACTTGGAATGCATGACTAATGACTTGAGTTGCATGATAGATAACAGGTGACTACTTTCAATTAACAAGGGAAGATCATTCTTGGATGAATGGTGGAGAGATATATTTTAGTTAATAGAGATTGACCTGGATCCACCTTGGGCACCCAAGTTGGCTTCTTAGAGTTAACACTTTTGCATGATAAGATATTTCATAAGGTTGAGTTAAGTGGGCCCATTCTTGGGCGCCAACTTTGAGGATAAGCTTAAAAGATATCTTCAGAATAAAGGTTGAGTTATGGCTTCATTTTGGGACACCCAAATGGATGAAGGAGTTGATTTGAAATTATTCTTCATGGTAGAACTCTATTTCCAAGAGATAGGTGTAGGTTTTGTGAGATAAGCATTAAGCTTTGTAATTGTAGCTCTTTGGAGTTTACAAGGTTGATTATTGCCTATTTATCTCAAGAAAGTAGAAGAGAGTTTGTATCAATTTTTATTGTAGGTTGTGAAAAAGATTTTTTGAAGGAAAAAGAAGCATCTCAAGCAAGGATTGGAATTATTGTAATCTTATTATGAGATTAAATAATACATTGATTCTTGGTGGAGTTTTTCCCCAAAAGGGTTTCTCCACGGTATATGTTGTGTAACTTCTAATATTCTGTCTAATTCTTCTACAACCTTCTGTCTTCATTCTACAAATGATAAAATGAATCTAACCAGATAATCATCCACAAAAAATCTATAACAAAGAATACATATTTAGATAACAATCACAAAGTTTTACAAAGTATTAAGCTAAAAAATCACCTCAAATTTCAACACAAACTCTACCAAAGGTAGGTAATCCTCCCACTTGTATTGCTAATCCATACAATACATCCTTAGTAGGTCTTCTAATACTTGGTTCACCCTTTCAATTTTCCCATCCGTTTTCGGATGATAAGTGTAAAACTTATGTTTAGTTGAGTCCCAAGTGAAGTTAACAATTTTTTCCAAAACCTAGATGGACCACTCTAGCATCCCTATCAAAAATAATCTTTTCAATAATCCCATGCAATCTAAATATCTCTTGAATAAAATTTTGTGCTATTAAGGAGATCCATCTATTAGATTCCCTAGTATGAATTGAGATATCTTTGTAATATTGTCAACTAGTACCATAATGGCATTGTGCTTATTCCTTGACATAGGGAGACCTTGCAAAAAATCCATACTAAAAAGTTTCCACTTGCTTTCTAGAACTCATGGGGATATAAAATACCTACAAGATGATTATGCTCTACCTTCACTCTTTGACACTCTAAAAAATGTGCTACAAATCTCGTTGCATCCCCTTTCATACCCTTCCAAAAATATAATGGCTTTACATCAACTAACATCTTAGATACACCAAGATGTCCTTAATATGGTGCATTGTGAACTTATTTCCATACCATGCTCCTTAATTCCCCAATGTTAGGTACATAAATCCTTCAATTAAATCTTAATAAACCATTCGGTTCAAAGTGATGTCCCTCATAACTTTGATATTGTGGCTTGTCTGTGAGTGCTTGCTTGACTTGCTCATAGAACTTGCCACCTTTATATTTTTACAACACCTAATCCTTGAAGTTAATTTGGATTGATATCATAGAGGAGATATGCCTCCTATGACTTAAGGCATCAACAACCCGATTCTATTTCCCCTTGATATAACTAATGTTGAAATCATAGTCAGGCTCTAATTCCAACCATCTCCTTTGTCATGCATTTAATTTAGGTTGAGTAAAAAAATAATTTAGACCATGATGATCAATCTTTAGTTCAATTGGTTTTCCCCATAGATAATGTCCACATCTATAATGCATGGACAACTACTACTAATTCTAAATCATTTGAAGTATAATTTTATTCATAGGGCTTCAACTTCCTTGAATTGTAAGCTATTATTCACCAATCCTGCATCAATAATCCACCCAAACCTTCTCCTAATGGACCCATAATAAATACAAAGT
This sequence comes from Sequoia sempervirens, assembly GCA_007258455.2. Lineage (NCBI taxonomy): Eukaryota > Viridiplantae > Streptophyta > Pinopsida > Cupressales > Cupressaceae > Sequoia > Sequoia sempervirens. Next base: position 82,128 of record VDFB02171459.1, read on the forward strand.
TACCATCTGGATCTAGTACCTTTAGTATCAGTGTTGTGGTCAACCTTTTCTTAAGTTGGTCAAATGTTGCTTAACACTTCTCAAACCACTCAAACTTATTCCCCTTCCTTTACAATGATGTGATGGGAAAAACTATTCTCAAAAATTTTGTGATAAACTTACGGTAATACCCAGCCAAACCCATAAAACTTCTAACTTCTAGCACATTCTATGGCACCAACCACTCTAACATTGCTTTTATCTTCGCTAGATCAACTGCAATACCATTAGCCAAAATTATGTGACCCAAATACTGTACTTTCTTTTGGAAGAAGGTACACTTTGAGAGTTTTCCATATAACTTCTACTCTCTCAATCGTTGGAGAACAATCTCTAGATGCTTGAGATGTTCTTCATTCTTGAAGTAAATTAAAATTTCATCCAAGAATACCAACAAAAACCTATCCAAATAGTCTCTAAATACATTGTTCATTAGGTTCATGAACGATGTTGGTGCATTCATTAGCCCAAATAGTAGGATTGTGAACTCGTAATATCCTTATCTAGTCGTGAAAGTAGTTTTGAAAATATCTTCATCCTTGATTCTTAGTTGGTGATATCCAGAAAGTAGATCAATATTTGAAAACACTGTCGCTTCTCACATTTGATCAAAGAGATCATTTATACATGGCAATGTATACTTATTCTTTATTATTGCTTTGTTAAGTAACTGATAATCAATACATAAGTGTAGTGTACCATCCTTCTTTACAAAGATCACTGGCACTCTTGAGGGTGAAACACTGGGTCTTATCAATCCTTTAGAAAACAACTCTTCTAGTTGTACCTTTAACTCCATTAATTTAGTTGTGATCATCCTATAAGGTACTTTCGATATAGGTTCCAACCCTGGTACTATGTCAATGGAGAAGTCACATATCCTCTGAGGTGGTAATCCAAGTAATTCTTCTATAGATCTTTAACAATTATAGAAAATTAAACATAAATAAACATAAATATCATGCATACCACAACACAGTGATTTACGTGGGGAAAACCCTTTTGGGAGAAAAACCCCACACTCCAAAGGCAACATGACCACTATCATACTCTCATAATACATCACAATACACAGCCATAAAAAAACACCCTTATAAAATAGGGTTTCCTTCTAAGGAAATTTAAGCTAATAAAATATTGGTCAAATCTAAAACATAACGATGAAAAGTCCAAATTTATAATAATAAAATATAAATAAAATTTAAGTTTTTGTTGTGTTTCCCTTGATCCCCCACCCAAGCATGTTGTCCACGAACCCCCAGCTAGGGGGATGATCTCCCCAGACCTCTCACGGGGAGAGACCCCCACGCACCCCCCTCGTTGTTGTCAGATGAACACTACCTTATGTATCAATTGTAACTTATGTAATTGCAAGGTTGAGACACATTTTCCCAACAAGGGGTTGGTGGCTCTAGTGGCCTTGGTGGTGGTTCTGCTGGCCCTATTTCATCCTCTGACCTTTTCTTAAATGCTTTATTATAGAATATAGGACAAATGCAAAAATAGTTGGCGAAACTTTTTGCCTCTTCTTCTTAACCCATGTTTCAACCTTTCTTTCATCACAGTCCTTTGTCCATCGTTATTTTGAACACTCTTATCCCTCAGGTGATGGAGATTCCAAAGTTTAAAAAGTATAGTGATCATGGAGATCCTATGACTCATGTTCCTACCATGGTTCCCATCACCTTTTTCTTGCTTTTGTCTCCTCTAGTGGGTCCTAATGATCCTCACTTGAAAATGGTGCAAGTATTCATCGCTCCCTCTTGTAGCCCATTGATATGTCGAATATAATGGTGGTGTTTGTTGTAGCTTTTTCCTCCTCTTCTTCCTCCTCTGCTTCTACTTCTTCTATGGGGATTCTACATCCTCTATTGAAAATCAAGTTGTAGGATGACCTCATTGCAAGTGGTGGGTAGAAGAAGGGTTTTCCTTATTCAGAAATTAGTCATATTTTAGCTTGCATCATCCTTGTGATGGAGGCAGCCCCTGCTTCCCTACAGTTGGTTAGTGCTCCTCTCCCTAAGGCTAGTGGTGAATCTCAAATGTCTTATCCTCCCCCTTATCATTTGACACATGGAACTCCCATTATGTGCATGTTTAGCACATTGGAGGATATCCCAACTCTATCTTTGATCTTTGAAAGATTGGTGATCTTTGCCTCCTAAGAGTTTGGAGAATATAATCTTGTTGAGCCCTCTTCCTTGGCCCTTGTTGTAGGCGAGTCAGGTAGTGCAACCCTTGTTATCCTTCCCTTACAGGACCGTCCTCCCTCCCAATATAATGATCTAGATTGGGAGCAAGATGACCTATTGGTTGATGGTGATTATTAGGGCAACACCTCCTTTATCTTTAGAAAAGATTTGTTTGTTTGTGTTCCCTTATGCTTTTCTTTAGATTTTTTGCATTCTTTTCGGGGGGACCCTTGCTACCCTTGTAGGTGCTTGGATATAGGTGTGGAAATATATCGTGAACTTCTTCTATTTTTGTCATCATTATTCTATGTGTTGTAATATTGCTCTTTGATATTGGGGACAATACAAAGCATCGGGGACATTTAGGCCTTCTTCCATGGTGACCCAATTTTTTATTTTCACTTTGTTTTTATGTGCTCTTTCTTCATGTTTTGATCTATTAATGGATTGATGATAGTTCATATGCATATTATATGTATCTATGTATATCTATGGCTATTTTTACCCTAAATGATCGGATCCCCCTATCTCTTGATTTCATTGTCTTTGTTTGTCTGCTTTTTGATGTTGTGGTTTCAATGTGTTATCCCTTGCATGTGTGACAACATAATAGGAATACATCTCACAATGTTTTTTGTGCCACAACATATTTTCCTCTCCTTTCTCTCTACTTAGGATATCATGTGCTCATTTGTGTAGCACACTCCATCCTAAGGGGGGGCTCTCATGCTTTTCTAATTTTCAATTAGGGTGAATTCTTTCAAAAGGATTCCTTCGTGTCAAAATTCTTTACAATGAATTCCTTGACAAAGGAATCCCTTATTGAAAATATCTCATTTTCCAAATTGATTCTTTCTCTCAAAAGGGACTCCTTGTTGAAATTTTTATTTTGAAAATCATTGTGTAGCGAAAGAATCTAAAAATTTTCCTTTTGAAAAAGGAGCACTTTTTCTTTAAAACGAAAGAGTCTAAAAAATTTCCTTTGAAAAAGGTGTATTCCTTCCATTGGATTCCTTGACAAAACACTTTTCAAAAAGGATTCCTAGATTATAGAATCACTTGCAAAAATGTCATGTTTTACAATTGGAGTATCCCTTTGAATGGGCTCCTTGGTATTTTGAAGGGTTCACGATCGAAGGAACCCCCTTTGAAAGCTCTTCTCTCAAATGAATTATTTGGTTTCTTACAATGTGTCTTATTTTTGATATTTGATGTCATATATCATAGTGTCTAACATCTTATATCTTGGCATCTAGCTTGGGGCAGCCTAACTAGACTTGTCTTGCATATTGGCATCTAGCTTTGGGGCAACCCGACTAGACTAGCCTTTTGTGACTATCCTGCAATAGAGTTTGTAGCAATTGTAGGCTTATCTAATCAGATTATGTTTTGAGTACCATCTGATCAACTTGTGTGTCATCTTGTGTCTTATAGATGTGTATCTTATGATTGGTTTTTTCGCCTAACATGTTATATGGTGAGATCGCAGCTAGCTTTGCAGGATCAAGAACATGGAGTCCCTCTTTCATGCCTAGGTACAACAGATCAAAGATCTACTTCCTTGAAATTTTTTTTATATTCTCTTCAATCTCTTTCTACTTTAGCTCTCATACGCACTGACACGTATGTTGGCTAAAGTGGGGGGAAAATGTAATGGCATAAAATTTTCACCCTAGACAAATTTCCCATTTATTTACCCTCACCTTAGAGTCATAAGTTTGATGATGAAAGAATATTCCACCTTCACCATGTTCTTGTTGTATAGCTTTGTCTTTTTGCATCAGTGGAGTAATTTTTGTTGGGCATACGCGTGTGCCATGTAGACGTCGACGCATCATGCTACTGTCCTAAGAAGATTCTTGCCTCTAAAATCTATAGAAGCATTATGTTTTTGGTTTGGCCATGAAGGTAGCATCCTTTGTTGACCCTTGATCGACAAAAAATGCATCCTTTCCCTCCATTTACCCATTTGAACTTACCTTTAGCAATCTTCATTAATTCTATCATTTTTATCAACCTCTCTCTCAATTCTTGCAATACTTCTTGATCATTTTCAACAGCTTGATACTTCGCTTTTTATAGCTTCTTCTTGCTCCCAAGCCATTGTGATTGTAGGTTTACAAAGCTCTACCTGCTTGGCGTGGTGCTATTGCTCTCTTTCCTCATCTATTGACCTTGAGCACCTGTATAAGGGAGGTGATATTGTGTTTATTTGCATACTTATTTACTTGCATTGTTGTTCTTATAGAGTAGCATTCTAGTTGTTGTTGCTCTTTATTTCATTATGTTATTTATATTCTCTCCTTTATCTCTTTTCTCTATATCTTTGCATAATGGTTGTCCATAGAGGTGGGAAAACCAAAATGGTGGTTTGATGTGGTAGACCTCAAAACACAAACCCAAAATTTTCCTCGTCACTATGTGTAGAGGCAGGTTCAAATTGCTTGAAGCTAGCTAGAGGATTGGGTTGTGCGAGTGAAATGGTATCTTTTCTTGATCTTTATATTTATTTCTAGTTGCAGACACCTAAATTTGGACACTTAATTTTTCCAAATTTATCCCTTTTCATCTAAGCATCCCCTTATTTGCATTAATTAAGTAATATCACTATTATTTAATTAATATCCTTAATTCTACCAAATCCCTAAGGTATTTAATTATTAAATAAATACCTTATCTCTTTAATCCTCTTTTTCATTAAATGAATTAAATAAATATGACATTTATTTAATTCCCTATATGTCACATCCCTTTTTTAATTCTAATTCATCTTTTAATCTCATCATTAGAGATGTGCAAATGCCTAATCCTTGATTAGGATGTGTCACATCCTCCAACTTTTGCAAGTTGGCCTCTAATCTCTCTTAGCCACCTAACCCTCCTCTAATTCTTCATTAACTAGCCTAATCAACCTCTCAAGGAATTTTTAATTCCTTTTATCCTTCCAAGGAATATTTAATTCCTTTTTCTCCTCCCCGTGTGATCTTTGACTTGTCACATCAAGTCACATGTGAAATTCAACCCTCTTCTAATCATAATTAATTTATGGTTAAGATGTGCACACCCCTAATCATCATTAGGGTCACATCCTACATAATCTCCCACTTGCCTCTAATATGTCATTAATTTGTCTAATCAGGTACCTGCACAACCTTAATCACTTAATTAGGTCAACCTAATCCCCATATCATTTATGAAATGTGTCCTATGTCAACATTATTAAAGGCTTTCTCCTTTTGGAGAAGGCACTCCATTCCCCATGTAAATTTTTAATTCGCATTTAATCCCCCAATGCATTCCAAAGAATTTTAATTTTTTTCTCTCATTCACATGTGGATATTTGAGGAATTTTTAATTCCTCACATGTCCTCTCACCCACATGGGGACAAGGACCTCCTTTATGAGGAGATCTTGTCCAAATCCCAAGGTACTATGTAGTACCTCCATGCCATGTACTCTCCTTCCAACTCATCCACACATCATCTTTTTCAAGCCACTTCACATGCCACATGTCAAGATGTGAGGGCTTGTGAGTTCTCAACTCACCATAGCCCTGCATCTTGGCCTTGTTGGTTTAATCTCAACCGTCCATTTCTCTAGAGAATCCAAAATTCTCTATAAATACCCCATCTTTTTCTCATTTTGGAGATCATTTATGCTAGCCAAACTCTTGCAAGATTTTCTCTTGAGCCATACTTAGACAAATTCTTGAATTTGCATCCATTATCACCTATTTTCCACTTAGTTTGCATTCCATACTTGCATCTTTTTCCATCAAAGGAGCATACAACATCAAATATTGAAGGGCCAACCAAATGATCAATTCAAGACAAGGTGAATCAACTCCATTTGTTATCTCTACTTTGTTTTTGAATCCAACTAGGCCAATCTTGAGGTGTAGGGTGTTTATAGTTGTTGTTTGCACTCTTTTGTTTGTTGCTCATTTTCTAACACGTATTTTCACTCGTTCACATTTCTGGCATGACCGGTGGGACCAACAAAATAGGTCTATATCTTTCACGTTTGCTATTTTTTCACTTTTTGCAGGTGTAGGTTGCAGAGGGGTGGACCCAACCTACAGAGGGGTAGACCTGACCATGAACCCGACCTTGAGGGGTGGACCTGACCTGACGGGCAAGCGGACTTGACTTCCAGGGGTGGACCCGACCTTGCCCAAGGGCGGACCTGCCCTCCACAGACTCCAAAAATTGATTTTTGCAAAAAAATTCATAGAGGGACGGACCTGACCTCCAGATAGGCGGACCTGACCTAGACAAATTTTTCCATAAGGTCAAAATTGAGTTTTTAAGCATGTTTTTTGGCTGTTTTGAGTGTTTCTGACCTCCTAACATGTCTTGTTTGTGTCTATGCAAGCATCTAAACAACACTTGGCAAGCAACAAAGAGAAAAATAACTAACAAATTTTCCTTGCAGGGTTATCTATTTATCGATTGTTGCTTGTTGTTTTGGATAACTTAGGCACATAGTTTAACTAGGGGTGTTAATTACTCTTGTTTGTCATACTTGTTAGTAAGATATTTGACATATCCAATCCCCTTGCACCATTTGGAAATCTTAGGTGACGAGAAATCGTAGCTTACCAAGTTTTTGTGTCTCCCTTTCTTTCTTTTCTTAGCGAGACCTGCTTGGGGATTTCATCACCCCAAGGGACAATTCCAACCATGCATGTTGACAGGGTAAATAAAGGAGGGAGAGCAAAAGTTGTACCTCAATCCAACCACATTGTAATTGGAAAAGCGTCGGGATGATGTGAAGAGTTGCTCCGAGCCTCTAGTATCTCGCTAAGGTTCTTGACTCATGCTTGTAATGGGTTGGTGTTCACGGTTTGGGTCTCACGTATTAGGTGTATATCGAGGACTCCTTAGCAACTATGTTCATCTTAGAATAGAAGACTTTGTCAGCCATACCCTTTCTACTAGACTTAGGATTGTGCTGTCTGAATTGTCTTCTTTGTGTGAAACCAGTGATTATCTGATTAATTGACTCAGCCATCTTCTTTTGATTTGATGTTTGCTAGGTTTTGGGTCCTTTGCCTTAGTCATCTTTTCAAAACTCAAGTTTAAACCTATCTAGGGGTGTACCTGCCCTCCAGGGGCAGACTTTACCCATCTAGGGGCGAACTTGACCTTTTACCTAGCCCTTTTTAGCTTTTTTTAGCCAAATTTGACCAAATTTTGTTCCATAGGTGAACTTGCCCTCTAAACAGGCGGACCTAACCCATCCAGGGCAGGACCTAACCTCTGAACCAACCCTTTTAGGCCTGTTTTGACCAATTTTGATTAAATTTTGTCTGACAGGCGGACCTTCCCTCTGGACAGGTGGACTTTCCCTCTAGGGGTAAACTTGACCCTTGGTCAGTTAGTTTTATCATCCATTTCATCATTCTAGACACTTGTTTCATCATTTCACACTCTCATTTCACCGTTTCGATCACTCATTTCCCTGTTCTGAGTAAATGTTCACCCATTTCAAACATTCGTCTATTGTCTTAAACTCTCATTCTTCCATTTTGATCATTCATTTAATCATTCTGAATAAACATCCATCCATTATGAACCTCCTCATCATTTCGAGAGTCGTTCACCTGTTTTGAGTAAACATCCATCCATTTTGAACCTCCCTCTCATTGTTTCGAGAGTCATTCACCCATTTTGAGTCATTTTTTACTTGTTCTGAGTAAACATTCATCCATTCTAAACCTCTATCTCCTCATTCTGAGAGTCCTTCGTCCATTCTGAGTCACCGTTTACTCGTTCTGATTACTCATTCATCCATTTCGAGCACTCGTTCACTCATTCAGAGTACTCATTCATCTATTTTGAATCTTCCTCCCCTCATTTTGAGATTCATTCATTTGTTTCGAGCAAGCCTCCATCCATTCTAAACATCCATTTCCTTGTTTTGTGTGCCCGAACAACTATTTTTTTACTGTTTTCACCTAGGGGCAGACCTGCTCAACCAGGGGCAGACTTGACCTTTTCCACAGGTGGACTTTCCTAGCCAGGGGTGGACCTGACCTTTTCTAGGGCTGGACTTGCCCAACCAGGGGCGGACCTGACCTCTAAACCAGCCCTTTTTAGCCTATTTTTGTCTGATAGACAGACCTGCCCTCCCGATAGGCGGACCTGCCCTCCTGACAGGCGGACCTGCTCTCCACAGGAAGACCTAACCTCTAGATAGGTGGACCTTCCCTCCAGGGGCAGACCTGACCCATCCCAGGGGCAGACTTGACCCCTGAATAGTCAATTTTATCATCTGTTTCATCATTTCACCCTCCGTTCAGTCATTCTAAGCACCCATTTGCTTGTCATCAACATTGTTCTGTAAGTCAACGTTTCATCACCAAAATCACATAGGTGCTACTTAGAACATCATTAGAGTCCATATCCATCATCAAATCATCCATCCCAATCACCTAGACTTTGTTTCGAGAGTTTTGATTTTTATGCTGAAACTTCTGGAGGCCATAACTTTTGACTCAAATGTCCGTTTGAGCTAAAAATTTATGGGTGGTTGCATTATGAGGTGGCATGTGGATTCACCACATTTTTGGGGCCTCAAACTTTCATATTGACCCTCAAAATCACAATTTAGTGTTTTTTTCAGTTTTTGAAAAATAATTTTCGTTAATAACTCAGAATGCGTGTCTCAAATTTGGGATGTTAGTTGGAAATTTATCCTATCTTAGTTTTGGTATTTTTTTGGGAAAAATAGACTCTCAAAATTATGTCTGTGAAGTTTCCTAAAATGGCAAAAATTGACAATTTTTGAAAATTTCCAAATGTAAAAAAATCTATTTGTCAACACCTTACGTCCCTTAAACTCCAGAACTTGGGGTAGAATCAATCCCATCGCATCCTCCAATCATTCTAATTTAGGCCTCAATTCAATCCTAATATGAGCTTTAATCAAATCCAATCTAAGCTTAACCAAAATCCCAATCTGAGCTTTAATCTAATCCCAATCTAAGCTTAACCAAAATCCCAATCTGATCTTTAATCTAATCCCAATCTGAGCTTAACCAAAATCCTAATCTGAGCTTTAATCCATCTATAGTCAAGATCTTTGGATATCAAAAGAAATCTTAAGATCCCTACCTCCATCTTCTATTCATCCTTTCATCCATTCTGAGAGTCATTCTCCCAATCCGAGCATTCGTTCATTCATTTTGATCAATCATTTACTCGTTTCAATCTTTCATCCATCCATTTTGAACATTTGTTCCCTCTTTTCTGATCATCCGTTTACTCATTCCATGTAAACATTCATTTATTGTGAACCTTCATCTATCATCTCAAACTCTTGTTTAGCCATTCTAATCATTCATTTACTCGTTTTGAGTAAACGTCCATCCATTTGAAACCTCCTTCAATCATTTTGAACTCTTGTTCAACAATCCTGATTAATTGTTTACCCGTTCTAAGTAATCTTTCATCTATTCCAAACCTTCATCTTCTCATTCCAAGAATCATTCATCCATTGTGAGCAGTCGTTTCCTCATTTTGAGTAGTTGTTCATCGCTCTCGATCATTTGTTTACTTGGTCCGAGTAATCTTTCATCTATTTTGAACCTCCTTCTCTTGTTCTAAGCAGTTGTTTGTCCATTTCTATCATCCATTTATCCAATAAAATCATTGTTTTCCCCATCCAAATCCTTTGAACTTCATTTTAGGTTATTATCCAAATTGACCTAAGTGTCTGATCTGATCGTCATCATCAACATCTGCTTAGGATTGTCATCCATCTTAATTTAATCATTATCATCAGCCCAATCAATCCATTTTCAACCTCAAAGTGGATTTGGTGCTCCAATTTTCCATTCATCCTTTAATCCAATCAATTAGCATCCTAAGTCACCTAGGGTAATCTCTAAATGGGGTTTACAGTCCCTTTCATCATCCTATCCGATCCATCAGTCGACCTTATCAATCATCGATCAATCTTATCCAATCCAATCCAATCACATCCCTATCCAATAACCTTTGACCCAATCAATCTACTTCCATCTCAAAGTAGATTCAGTGTCGTAATCATCCTTTGATAATAAAATTCGATCATCAGAATCAATCCCATCGCATGATCCGATCATCCTAATCTGAGCTTTAATCCAATCCTGATATGAGCTTAACCTAAATCTTGATTTGAGCTTTAGTCCGTTGTCATCCAAAATATTTGATCCATCCTCTTTATCCTTTCATCATCATGAATCCTTATCCTCCATCAATAGTGGTCAAGGGAAACCCTAATTATGTCGACAATGATAACGAAAGTCTTGTTGATCATAGATTCTCCATCCACTTTCCAAAATTCAATCACCCCTTTGAGTTATTCCGTTATGTCTTCATCCATGCCTAATCATGCTCCTTATGCTACCTTTAACAAGGGATATCTATCACATCCACCATATCCTTCATCTACATCATCCTCTTATCCTAGTCTGCCATCACAATACCCCTATCCTAATCCCCCATCCACATCCTCCTATCTCAATTTTTCATACATATATACCCACTACCCTAATATTTCATACCAATCTACTCACCCCAATCCTACATTCACACCCTATCTTAATCCTACATTCACACCTTCCTATCCTAATCCAACATCCACACCAACCTATCCTAATCTAACATCCACATCTTCTTATCCTAATCTGACATCCACATTTCCCTATCTCAATCCACCACCACCATCTTCCCATCCTAATCCACCATCCCAATACCCTTACTACAATCCACCACCTGCATCCTCATGTCCTAATTCACCATTCCAATACCCCTATCTTAACCCTTCATCTAATCCTAATCCTCCATCTACTCCTAGTCTTCCATCCAATCCCATTCCTCAATCTAATCCTAATCCACCAATCCCTAGTCCTAATCCCCCACTAATCCATAATCCCTCATCCACTCCTACCACGCCATCTTAGCCTAGAGTATTCATGTTTCTCACTCCAGAAGTTCTTCAAGGACTTATAACAAAGAAGAAATCTCCCACTCCACACCTTGAAGTAGTGGAATCATGTCACCCCAACCCATCATCCACGACATTAGTGACGAGACCCTTCTCCAATGAACACCTATCATTGATGATACCACTCCTAGCACCACTCAAACCGCCAAAACCATCACATCCTCTGAATCCACTGAGGCCCCATATCCTACCATCACATCTACTGAATCCATTGAACACCCACCTCCTACTCCCAGAGTCGTTGAACCCATTGACAACACCCAAATCCAATCCACTTCTTTCACTCCTAGTGTCACTAAAATCCATTCCCATGAATGTTTTGAATCATCCATCCCTACATCTTCCCCACTTGAAGAGTCCCACCAAGACTCCATTATCATGCCTCTTGCACATGATGAGTCATGCCAAGAGCCTAATCCAAAGAATGCCAACATATCCCCTTCTCTAGATCAAGATCCTACCATCCCATCTAGTCCACCTCAAGATAACAGTCCCCCATCCATTCCATCCCATGATCCCCTTGTCATTCAAGCTTCCACCACTCCATCTCCATCTCCATCGCATGAGCCCACTACCACAAATCCAGATCCTATCATATCCCCTAATCCCTCTCCTGATACCACCCATCCAAATATTGCTATCCCATCATCTCCCCCTCATGATCCCCCATCATTGCCTAAAACTGCTATCCCCACACCACTTGCATATCCCCTTAGTACTCTCACATTCTTCCATGGTGGCCTCCTCATAGAAGAAAAATATAGTGTATATACCACCCATCATCCTCCACCTAATAATGGACTCACATCATGTTTTCAAAATAACACAAACCCTATCATGGATCGCATGCTCAAGAAAATGAACTATCAAGGAAAAGATCTAGGCCTTCATGAGCAAGGTATTTTAGAGCCCATCCAAGTCAAAGAACAAATATGCATGTAAGTTCTTGGTCCTATTTCCCAAGACTCACAATCTAAAGATGTTGGTACAACCTCTAGACGTCCTCAATGAGCCTTTTCCAAAAGAAATGCAGGATCTTCCCATCGCTCCACCAGATCATATGCTTCCATCCCTCCTCCTCCATCATATCACCTCTAAACAACCATCCATATTCCTCCTTCATATGCTCTATCCATCTTGGGTCCTTATGTCCCTCCACCCACTACGTCTATTCTATGCCTCCATATCCTAAAATCATCTCCTCCATCTCGTCCTATTCATCCTTTCATCCATTCATCACTTATCCATATCACCCATCAGAAACATCCCACTTTCATATCCCGTAGTCAGGATCAACAAAGGCACATACCTCCACATCCTCCATCCACATATAATCCTCAAAATCTTACCTCTATCACTCCACATCATCCATCTCCTCGCACCCATCCCATCACTATCAAAAGCACTTTGGATGTTAAACCAAAAATGCATAAATCCAAATATCCACATGAATCTAAAGCTCCCCATGTCCCTTCTAGAAGGCATGGTTAGGAGAAGAAAAATCAAATCTAGAATCCAAATCAACTCCATACGCCATAAAAGGCCCACCAAAGGAAGAATCAAAACCATGTGGACCCCAAAGAAAAAAGACGCAATACCTTCAAAAAAAAACTGTAACAACATCCAAATTTGCTAATCCAAAAGCTAATCATACCCCCCTTTCATCTCCTAAGTTTTTTTTGGGTCCTTATGTCCCAAAATTCACTATCCCATCTCCTACATTATCCCCTCATTCTCCATCCATTCATCCTCTTATCTTTTCACATCCACCACCACATGTGCCAATGTTGGTCCTGAAAACATATCCCCATCACATATCCACCCCATCATTCCACCCATACCCTTTCTAGCATGCCATCCATTACCCCACATATCTCCCCCATCAAATCCCTCTAATTCATCCTCTTGCATAATCCATTTCTCCTAATAAGGTTGTACCAACATCCAACAGTCGGTTTGAACATGGGCTCTTAATACCTCATATAGAACTTGATGCTTGAGTCCTTCATCCATATCCTTATCTCGTATCTTCTAAATCCCCTTATCTACATCCCTATACTTATCCATTTTCATCCCCCTGCTATCCAAAAATCCAAAAAAGTCAAGAAAATTTATAAAAAATCAAAAAATCAAAAATCAAAAAATGAAAAAAATAAAAGAGTAAAGAGAAATAATCCGTCATTTGGTGAAAACTTGATAAATAAGTGCCTTGGATAAGTACCATGATGAAAACCTAGCAAACAGGTGTCATGCGTAAATCCCCATCTGCACTTGGGGGCAACTTCCTAATATGCATTCCCTCCACCCGCTATGCTTCCTGCTATGCATCTGTCTTCTTGCTATACATCATTTTCATTCATCCCCTCCATCCTGCCTATCTTACACATCCTACTTGGCATATCTCATTTATCCCAATCCTTCCATCCTCCTTGTGATCTTGATAATGATAGGGGAAAAGATATAAACATTCTTTGGACACCTCTTAGCATACATTCCCCTCATCTGCACACTATCCTACTCCTCATTCGCACTCATCTCCTTTCCTTATCCATCTGTCATGCTCCCTTCCTTATCCATGCATCCTATCTGCATCCATCTCACTCCTTTATTTTCCTAGCCTTCTCTATTGCATCCTTCATGCCTCCTCATACATGACATATCTATAATGGGGGCATCTTTCTTCCTTTGTGATATAGTCCTTGGAGACATCATTCATTCCATCAGAGCAATCCCTTCCATTTCCCTATCCTCATCTCCTTATTATTGTATCCATCTCCCCATCCTGATCTTCCTATCCTTCCATCATAGCATCCCTTTTCATCTATCCATCTGGTAACTTCTTCCTCATCCAAATCCTTATCCCTCTATCTAATCCATCCAAAGAATCCTTTTCCCCTCTTTTTGGTCCTCCTGGATCCTCGACCAAGCCCCTGTCTTCACTCGAGACCTTGAATGACCCTGCCCTGAGTACGGGCAGACTTGCCTGGGCTCATAGGCAGACCCGCCCTGGCCTAGGCAGACCCGCCCCAGCTCAGGCGGACCCACCTCGGCTCGGGCAGACCCCCCAGCTTGGGCGGGCTCTCGCCCAGTGGGGGAAAGAGCCACCCCAGCTCGAGTGGCTCTGCCTGAGCTCTTGGACGGACTTGCTCGGCTGCGAGCGGACTCACCCAGGGTCCCGGGTAGGTCCCTGGGTGGCGCGGGAGGACCCACCTGGGCACGGGCGGACTCACCCATGTCCATAGGTAGACTCGCCCGAGCACAGACAGACCCACCCAGGCATTGGCGGACCCGCCCCCATACGTGGGCGAACCTGTCCAGGCGCGGACGGATCCACTCTTCCATGGGACCCGTGCAAAATCCCCCCTCCTCTAGTTTTTTTTTCCTAGCCGCTATTTTTCCCTCTTTTGGGGGCATACCTGACTAATTTCCCCCCATCCTTTATCCTCATCCCATCTCATAATCCTTTGTCATTGGTATCTAGCTATAGGCTACTCCCCACGCAATCCAATGCCATCTACCTCATCATCATCACTTTCGCTTCTTTTACACATCTTTTCAATCTCCTATCCTTTCAAATCATTCATCTATCAGTCTTGCCGTCCTCCCACTTCATCTTTGTTGATTTGGATAACTATCCCATCCCTGAGGTTTGTGTGGTCACCATCCTCCAATCCAATCTAACAGGTCTATCCTGTCCCATCGTGTCGGTCCAATCAAGTCTATCTGCTTTATTAGGGTTATCTCATCATTTGTCTTTGGCCTTTTGTCAAACTACATTGCCCCTGCGCTTTCATGTAGGAAAGGTCAATCATTTGATCTGCCCCGGGGTTCTATCCATCTGCTCCTTTATCATCTATCATTGGTATTTCTTCTTTGTCCATCATGTCATCCATCGAAGTCTCCATCATGGTCTATAATCAGCCTTTTATCGAACTATGAGGTCTTTGCACTTTCACATAGGCAAGGCTAATCTTTGGTCGGCCCCTAGGTCTTTAGGGTGTGTCAGTCTTGTGTCATGTCTCTTGTGTCATATCGTTGAGCTATGCCCTTATCTAGCTAGTTTTTAACAAACAAGATCCACTTGTATCATTAGATCTGATCAGTTATGAATATCCTGCGTCATATCGATCTTTTAGTTTAGTATCCATCATCAGTCTCAACAAGATGCATCCTTCCTGACAAACCTCATCAATCCAATCCATCCCCTTGATCCTATGGCAAAGGACGTTTGTAATTGATTGCAATCTTTTCATTCTTTTGGATTTTGTTTATCATTTGAGCTCCCTATCATCACTTGTCATGGTCGCCTTGGTCCATCATATCATGGTGTGCTTTGACTAGTCAACATAGGGGCGTATCTTGATCTTTTCTATTGTCTTCTCAGTTGTCCCACATAGTACCACCAAGATCCCTAAGGTCTTGTGTTATGCTGGGGCATCCTTGTGTGCTTGTGGTTATCCCAACACCTGGTTTGACCAAGGTCATCACGACTTTGGGGTGTTAGGATAGCCTTCTTGTTTGATTTGTTTGTTTCATGTATTAGACACTAATCTTCCTTGGTCCTTTATACCTTGGTGTATCGTGTCTTCTGCTATAGCAAAAATCAGTGCTCCTAAAAATGGAAAATTACATTTGGATTGCATTTCATCTTCATCCTCTCATCTATCAAAATCCCCCCATCCATTCATCCTTCATCACTCTCGCCTCCCCATCATCTTCCTCATATACCTCTTGCATCATTTCATCCATTTTTGAGAGCACACCTGTGTTCTCTTGACCCCACGTCCTCTCGAGGGGGCATCCTTCATCCCTAATTTTCATCATTTTTTCCCTTCCTAGTCATTCCTTTGATGACTGGGGCATCTTTCTCAATTTGACCATCTTCTTTTGAGTTCTATGTTTTAATATTCTTTGAAATGATGCTACTTCGTAACACCATCTCAAAGAGGGGAAAAATGTAGACACCTAAATTTGGACACTTAATTTATCCAAATTTATCCATTTTCATCTAAACATCTCCTTATTTGCATTAATTAAGTAATATCACTATTATTCAATTAATATCCTTAATTCTACCAAATCCCTAAGGTATTTAATTATTAAATAAATACCTTATCTCTTTAATCCTCCTTTTCATCAAATGAATTAAATAAATATGACATTTATTTAATTCCCCATATGTCACATCCCTTTCTTAATCCTAATTCATCTTATAATCTCATCATTAAAGATGTGCACATGCCTAATCCTTGATTAAGATGTGTCACATCCTCCAACTTTTGCAAGTTGGCCTCTAATCTCTCTTAGCCACCTAACCCTCCTCTAATCCTTCATTAACTAGCCTAATCAACCTCTCAAGGAATTTTTAATTCTTTTTATCCTTCCAAGAAATATTAAATTCTTTTTTCTCTTCCCCATGTGATCTTTGACTTGTCACATCAAGTCACATGTGAAATCTAACCGTCTTCTAATCATTATTAATTTATGGTTAAGATGTGCACACCCCTAATCATCATTAGGGTCACATCCTCCATAATCTCCCACTTGCCTCTAATATGTCATTAATTTTTCTAATCAGGTACTTGCACAACCTTAATCACTTAATTAGGTCAACCTAATCCCCATATCATTTATGAAATGTGTCTAAGTCAACCTTATTAAAGACTTTCTCCTTTTGGAGAAGGCACTCCATTCCTCCATGTGAATTTTTAATTCACATTTAATCCCCCAATGCATTCCAAAGAATTTTAAATTCTTTCTCTCATTCCCATGTGGATATTTGAGGAATTTTTAATTCCTCACATGTCCTCTCACCCACATGGGGACAAGGACCTCCTTTATGAGGAGATCTTGTCCAAATCCCAAGGTACTATATAGTACCTCCATGTCATGTACTCTCCTTCCAACTCATCCACACATCATCTTTTTCAAGCCACTTCACATGCCACATGTCAAGATGTGAGGGCTTGTGAGTTCTCAACTCACCATAGCCCTACATCTTGGCCTTGTTGGTTTAATCTCAACCGTCCATTTCTCTAGAGAATCCAAAATTCTCTATAAATACTCTCTTTTTTCTCTCATTTTGGAGGAGATCATTTATGATAGCCAAACTCTTGCAAGATTTTCTCTTGAGCCATACTTAGACAAATTCTTGCATTTGCATCCATTATCACCTATTTTCCACTTATTTTGCATTCCACAGTTGCATCTTTTTCCATCAAAGGAGCACACAACATCAAGGATCGAAGGGCCAACTGAACGATGGATTCAAGACAAGGTGAATTAGCTCCATTTGTTATCTCTACTTTGTTTTTGAATCCAACTAGGCCAATCTTGAGGTGTAGGGTTTTTATAGTTGTCATTTGCACTCTTTTGTTTGTTGTTCATTTTCTAACACATATTTTCTCCCGTTCACACTAGTATTCTTCTTGTTGTACTATTTATTTTTCCATTTCACTATTAGACTATAAAATTGTAGTGTTTCTGGTTGATTAGTAGATTCAACATGAGTTTTTGTCTATCCCTCAACCCTCTGTCTATATAGGATGCCAACACATCCCTGAGATGCCAACATAGCACACTGGAGTCTAGTTCCTATGTTGTCATCCTCAGAGAGAGAGTTGTCTGGTATGCAATCTGAGACCCTTGTAGTCTTCTCACCTAGTTTTGAAAACACCTATCATAATCTAAGAGGAAATAGAGTTCTATTTGCTTCCCCTTTTTAGCCCATCCTTTCCTTTTTGATCTATCAAATAGTCTAAGGTAGTGTAGGGTAGTTCGCTCCTTGGGATTCTCTTGAGAATGAAGAAACTCATGAACAACGAATCTCCTTTCTCTACACATCCTTCATACTCCTCTTCCACAACATATTGAGTACCCTGTTTGGAGAAATATAATGGATAAGGTAACCCACAAACTCATGTGAAAACATTTTCCACTTTGTGTAGTGACTTCCAAAAATACTTCTTGTAAATTTACTCCCTCGTTCCATAAAAGATAAATCTCTATACAAACATTTGCATGCACAAATTGCTTATCCTATTCCTAAGGGTGATGTTCAAAGGATTTTCATTAATAATTTGCATAAATAAATTAGAGAAAAGCTTTTTTTTTTTAATTCACATCATTCACACAATTATGCACAACACTTCACAATTATCAACTTTAGGTAAGTCAATAAGAACCTTATTCATCATTGACTCTAGTTGTTAAGAATGAAGATGCTCATCAAAACTTAAAAAATTTAGAAAAAAGAACAAGAACTTCATAAAGATCAACTCAAACACTTCTTCTAATCATATTGATTCTCAAGTGGTAGCTACAACCCCCATTGTAGCTCACTTTTTTTCCAAATTTATGCATTGTAACTTCACACCTCTTTCTAAGTCTTTGCATAGCACCATGATGCAATTTCTTAAGAATAATATATTGAAGCTTCCTCCCGTATGCCTCATAGATCCTTCCAAGCCTTTTCCACCTTTGTGTGACTCCAAAGCCTTTTTCCAATACCATTGTCAACCTAGGCATGATATGGAAAAAAAAATTATATATAAAACATGAGATTCAAGACCTCATTTATTATAATGCTATAGTGGTTGATGGTGTTAGTGACAAACGGAATAAATATGCAACACCTCCAAACCAAAACTTGTAAATATTCACCAATCCCTTGCCTTCCCACTCTACCAATGTTGTTGAGAATAATGATAGAGGATTTATTGCTATTGATGATGTATCGAATGAAGCCAACAATATGGTATAATTGATAGAGAAACCTATAACTAATCCCAAGTGTGACCCTTCAATCATCTTTGACTCAAGAGAAATCACAAACGCTTTGGAGGGACCATTATACATTACTGCAAAAATCAAAGGTAAGATCTTAGGTGGAGTGCTCACTAATCCAGTACGTATGGTGAATGTCATTATGAAACAACATCTCTATACACAACAATTATATCAAGATAAATATGATAAATATTATGTTATGGTTAAGGTGTATGATGGTTCCATTTGTCCTACCTTAGGTTCCATCACCCTTCCCATAGAATTTGGTATTAAGTGCTTACATGTTACCTTTGCTATCATACCTACTTCTGACCAATTTCTTGTTAAGTTAGGACATCCTTGGCTAGATTCTATGAAAGCTATCCCTTCCACCATCCACAAGTGTTTGAAGTTTCCTTACAATAGGAAATTCATAACAATTAATCATAGTCTTTATCAACCCTTAGAAAATCGTGGGAACTTCACACTTGATTGCTTTTGGCTGAAGAAACCTCAACCTTTGCAACCCTTTCAAGATATCATCTTCCTATCCTACCAAAATTTCAAAGCCAATAGGATTAGTTCCTTAAGTAAACCTTTGGAATCCACTTTGACTTCTTCCACTAAGGATCCTTCATTGTCTATGGATGTAGATGTAACTCTTCGTGCCCCACATGTTATGATGTGAACCTTAACCTAGATCGAGACTCCTTCCTACTCCTCCTATTCCTCCTATATATGATTTGGTGCCACCTCCCAAATCGTATAAAGGATAAATAGAGAAGTATCCAACATCCTCTATCTCTCAACCTAGTGTGGTTTCTTCTATTCCTCCTTTCGCTTCAAAAGAAAAGGAAGAAAAAGAACCAATGTTGAGTAATGCCCCGTCTTATAACCTAAGGAATGTTGCAATTGTGTATAAAAGTGAAATAAATTTTTTTTTTAAAGGTATTAAAGTTAACTTAATTAGTTGCATACATTCATTAAGTTATGCGACGTTACACTACTTGAGTTTCCATAGACGACTTTAGTATTTAGCATTGCACATATTTAATTAACATAAACATTAAAAATAAACATTACATAACATTTGAAATTCCATTCAAGATAATATAAAGTACAAACATGTTTCTTACATTGCATTTGATAAGATATTACAATACTCATTCATTTGATGAGGTAGATCAATAATAGTTACAATTACATTTTACAATGTTCACCTCATAATCAATTGAGGGATGTTACAATACAAGTTTTCCAATATGCAATAAAGAAAGTACACATATGTCCAAGTACGAGCTCTCCATCCATGAAGCTCTCGTTGCCATGATCATAAACTGGGGACCCAACACAGTAAGGTGCACATTCCACCCAACCATGTGGTACCCGTAGGTCCACCCCTCGTGCTAGGAGATAGTAATATGGTTACCTAGACATAATCTACTAACCCTAGACACAAGTACATAACTAACTAATGGTTACATTGCTTCCAGATTTAAGACAATCGAATGTACTAAGTACACAAGGTAGACTGTTATTTTAGGTGGAGTGTCATCACAACATTGCAAAGGTTACCCTGGTGTTTCTTCCTAGGTTCTGGCCCCCAACTTGGGTTACCCTGGTAACCTCTTACGAAACCTGGCCCCATTTGCAAACTATTGCGGAATCGAATATCTTTTGAAGTAACAAGATTTTGATTTGCTATTCCAGGCCTTCTCATCTTATACTAAAGACTATACTAGCTCTAGAGTCTATAAGTGAGGCATAATGATCTTATTAAGGATTTTAATTCTAACTACTGTGTTATTTAGTTATCACTGACTTACTAACTCTTTGTAAGTTACCCTGACACTACTTTGTGTGTTAGCCCTTACACAGAGCCACTCCCCTAAACATAACAAAGGAATTCTAAGTTCTCTAATTGGGGTAGACAGAGTGCACAAAAATCAACATATAATACTAGATATACCACAATGAACATCAAAACCTGTTCATAAAAACTAGGTGTCTATTAACCATACAAAACCAAGGGCACTACCCTAGTTTGTTCCAACACATGAAACCATTGTAAAATTTAATTCCCTTGAAAAGATCACAATTGGAAGACTTGAAATCACATAAAAATCCCCATTTTCCCAATAAGAATTTAAAGCAACTTAAAGCAAATTCACGTCTATCATTTGGATTTACTAAATCTAGTCAATCAAGAACTAGAAGTATGAACTTAATCAATTGATACATTATTTATCTTCCATTTAATATGAAAATCAAATCCACAATTATCCCACTGTGTAGGCAGCGTCGGTGCTGCCTGCGAAGGCAGCGCTGAGCGCTGCCCTCACAACTGGCTCCCCTATGGGGGGTCGGCCGTGGGGGTAGCTCCCGCTGCAACCCTCCATGAAAAATTCCAATTTTTTTAAAGATTTTATTCAAAACCCTTTGAAATAAAATACGGCGATTTCAAAACTTTGAAAATCGCGTTCAAAAAATTGACAAAATTTTTGAGCATTATTTCCAAATAAAATTTTAAATAAAGATTTATATGTGTATATATATATTTATATACATATATATATATAAATATACATGTAATTTAATAAATAACAAATATTATAACCAGGTAAGTACACAGAAAAGATTTTCTATAGGAAATTAATAAATCTTCAAATTTGACACAAAATTTTTCTCCTCAGAGTTTTCTAATTTTTAAATAAAGAGATTTTCAATTCAAATTAAGAAAAATCTTTTCTACAGGAACCCATAACAAAAAATTTTGATAGGAAACTACATTTAAAAAAATTCTTCAAAGTTCTTTCCTGTTTTGTTTGAGAATTTTCTACTATTTGAACAAATTCTTCACAAAATTCCCCGAGAAGAATAAAGGATTCACAAAACTAATATTTCCTCAAACATTCTTTTTCTAAAAGAAACAAATTAAAACAAAGGAAAATACCTATAACTTGAAAACTGTTTGTAGAAGAGAGAAGAGAGCCTCTGTAGCCTATAGCATGCAATCCTCCAAGGCTTCTCCAGAAAACCCAAATCCAAAGGAAGCTAAAACCAACCACAAAGAACTTCCAACCAAAGGGATCTTCCACAAAAATACAACAAAACAGAGGAAATCATAATTTCTTTTTAAAAATAATTTCTTAACAACCGGCTATTTTTTTATTTCCCATGAAGAAAAATGATAACCCTTATGTATTTCCTAGATCCCATATATCCTCCGAGAATTTCCTCAACCAAAAGCAATAAATTAAACTGGCACACATGTCGAGAAGAAGAAAATATCTTCAACAACTTCTCAACAATCTTGCCTTTTAGGATTTGCATTTTTTTAAAATTTATTTAAAATTTAAATTTCAATTTTCAAAAATACAATTTTATTTAATAATTAAAAATGTCATTTCCCAAATAATAATTAATTTTAAATAAAATCTATTCACACGTTTAAAACAATTTTAATTTAATTAATTAATTTATTTAATTAAATAAATTTAATCTTAGCGATCAAACTATTTAACCAAACAAACTAATTAATTAATTAAATAACATGTGAAACTTATTTCTTTAACATTTAAAAATTAATTTAAATAATAGTAAATTAAAGAATACTAACTACCATTAAAATTGACAAAATTTTCCTATCAAAGCAATTAATCCAAACAAGAAAAGACAAGACAATCTAAAACTCCAAACTAAACTGACGATGTACTATGACCGGGTTTAAGAATAGACTAGGATGAACCATGCTACTACCTCCCAACCAACATATCCATTGAGTCTTGACATGCTCAAACTTGAGTAACCAAGTGGAGTCGGTGTCATGTACCTGCAATCCTACAACCAAACAAATAAAATGCATATATATATATAATCCATAATACAAGCACACCGTGCGGAGAAAATCACAGACATCACAGGGCACTTGCAATCGAGTGATGCAATTCTGTTCTCCACACCAATACACGTCACATTAGACTGACAAATTAAATAATAGTTAGTCCATCACAAACATACATATAGCAATAATCATCTGAAGGAAAACATCTATGCTATATCAAAGCAAGTCAGAAATCAATTATCACCATACAATGTATCATCAAATCACAAAGTGAATCCATTGTCACTCAAAATCAGCGATCAAAATATCCAAACCAAAGTACAAAGTCTAACAATGAGAAAACATAAGCATAAATGGAGGGGTACTACATCCTCCCCCCTAGGATCAGGCTTACTCCTGAAAGCCTATGAATAGATAGGGATAAAGTTCCCTATGTGTGTCGCATCCTCCCAAGTAGAAAAAGCCTCATGGCTAGGATCCCTTTGGACCCTCACCTGATCAATGTCTCGACCCATGAGACCGAGCGTCCGGTGTTGTAGAATGGCCACGGGCTCCAAAGCCAGCTGCCCATCCTCTACCTGTAACGCATTCCAATCAAGTACATGAGAAATGTCAGGATGATATGGTCTAAGTACTGATACATGAAAAACATCATGAATACGTGACAAACTGGGTGGTAAGGCGAGTCGATATGCCACAGGACCAATTCTCTCTAAGATCTCAAATGGCCCAACAAAACGAGGCACAAGCTCAGAGCCTTTTCCATAACGGATTGGACTCTTTCATGGTCGCACTCAAAGAAACACTCTATCACCCACTGCAAACTGTCGGTCTATTCTATGCGCATTGGCATACTTCTTTTGCCTATCCTGTGCTACTATCAAATGTTCTCTAATACAATCAACCTGTTGCTCCATGTCTCGAAGCATCTTAGGACCAAGTAATACTCTATCCTCTAGTCGATCCCAACTCAAAGGAGTTCGACAAGGATGACCGTATAATGCCTAAAATGGTGGCATACCTATGGAACTCTGATATCCATTATTGTAAGAAAACTCTACTAAGTACAAATAATCCTCCCAACCTGATTGTTGGTCCATTACGTACATTCTAAGCATATCCTCTAATATTTGATTAACTCTCTCCGTTTGACCATCAATTTGAGGATGATACGCTGAACTAAAGTTCAACTGTGTACCTAGAGTGTGTTGTAATGAAGTCCATAGAGCTTATGTAAATACGCGATCTCTATCAGATATAATCCTACGAGGAACCCCATGCAATCTAACTATGTCCTCCATGAATATCCTAGCTATAGATGAAGCATTATATGATGATCGTACTGGTGAGAAATGAGCTACCTTAGTCAATCGGTCAACAGTTACCATAATGGCATCATGTCGACATGATGACGTAGGTAACCCTACAATAAAATCAACAGATATAATATCCCATTTCCATTCAGGAATGAAATGTGGCTGCAATAATCCAGTAGGATGTTGATGCTCAGCTTTGACTCACTGGCATTCAAGACATCTCGATACATAATCAGCAATATCACGTTTCATACTAGGCCAGAAATACAATTGCCGAAGATCGGCATGCATTTTCTTAACACCTGAATGAGCTAAGTACGGAGCTCGATGTGCTTTAGACAAAATTAATAATGAAGACCCTCAAAATGTGGTACATAAATACAACCTAAATGTCATAATATACCATCCGGTTCTAGGACATCCCCTATAAATCGACCTTCTAAAGGTCTATCAGATTCAATCTCTGACCTCACTTCCTGATATAATCTATCAATAGGAAGTGTAGCTAATATTTGACCTCTCAAATCTACTTCAAGAGTAGTAGCAGAGATCTCATGTCGACGACGACTAAGAGCATCAGCCACTGCGTTCTCTTTTCCTTGAACATATTTCACTTCAAAATCGTACTCACACAAGAACTCCATCCACCGTCTTTGTCTAGCATTCAAGTTAGGTTGCATGAAAATGTATTGTAGACTACAATGATCAGTATGAAGTTTGAAATGGTGACCTAATAAGAAATGCCTCCACCGAACTAATTCATGCACTAATGCAGCTAGTTCTAAATCATGAGTGGGATAGTTTAATTCATGATCTTTGATTTTGCAAGACTCATAAGCAATTGCACACCCATCTTGCATCAGAACTGCTCCTAAGCCCTCTAAGGATGCATCAGTGCAAACTACAAAATCCTTAGTAGGATCAGGAACAATCAATATAGGCACATTAGTCAAGTTTTCTTTAAGTATCTGAAAAGCCAACTGACACTGCTCTGTCCAAACAAACTTCTTCCCTTTTCTCTGAAGAGAAGTAATAGGATGTCCAATTCTAGAAAATCCCTCAACAAACTGCCTATAATAACGAGCTAGACCCATAAAACTACGAACTTCACCTACATTAGTAGGCGCGGGCCAATTTACAATAGCTTGAATCTTTGAAGGATCCACAACAATACCTTTTCCAGATATCACATGTCCAAGATATTTTATCTCAGTTTGAAATAAATCACACTTCTTCAGGTTCACATACAATTGATTTTCCCTTAAATATTGCAATACCTGTCTCAAGTGTTCTTCATGCTCCTTCATGTTTCTCGAATAGATCAAAATATCATCGAGAAATACAAGGACAAAGTGATCAAGGTATGTACGAAAAACACCATTCATTAGACTCATAAATACTAATGGTGCATTCGTTAACCCAAATGGTACTATTGTGAATTCATAGTGCCCATAACGAGTTCAAAATGCAGTTTTATGAATGTCTGCTTCAACAATTCACAATTGATGGTAGCCAGATTTCAAATTTATTTTAGAGAACACATTAGCTCCCTTGATCTGATCAAAAAGATCATCGATTCTAAGCAAAGGATAATGATTCTTAATCGTAACCTTGTTCAATTGACGATAGTCAATGCACAGTCTAAGTGACCCATCCTTCTTCTTAACGAAGATGAAAAGTGCTCCCCAAGGGGAAACACTTGGACGAATGAAACCCTTTTCTAATAGTTCCTCTAATTGGATACGAAGTTCCTCTAACTCCTGAGTCATCATTCTATATGGAGCTCTAGATATAGGTTCTGCTCCAAGAACTAGGTCAACTCTAAAGTCAATATCCCTCTTCAGTGGCATTCTAGGTATATCATCAGGAAACACATCAGCGAATTCCCTAAGAATAGGATGATCCTCAAGAGATACCTCTCGACTCTCACCTTCTTCCAAATTAGTAACTGTTGTTGCAAACAGTTGACAACCCTAACGAAGACATCTCTTTAATTGTATAGCAGATATCATCCGCAAGGAGATAGGTCTTTGAACACCTA
Source organism: Sequoia sempervirens (assembly GCA_007258455.2). Classification (NCBI taxonomy): domain Eukaryota; kingdom Viridiplantae; phylum Streptophyta; class Pinopsida; order Cupressales; family Cupressaceae; genus Sequoia; species Sequoia sempervirens. The sequence goes on from VDFB02171459.1 coordinate 108,321, forward strand.
TGATTTCCACTTTCACACCTAAATCATTAATGCAACTGACTGTCTTAAGTCGACAGTCAATCACAGCATGATAAGATGCTAACCAATCCATACCTAAAACTATGTCATACGATCCTAAAGGTGTAATATGAAGATCCACTAAGGTAGTTAATGTACCAATTTTAAGTTCACAATTATGTACTAAGTTCTCTACCGCTACCTTCACCCCAGAGGCAAATTCAACCTGCCACTTACCGCCTTGCTTTACCGCCACAAGACCACATCGGTCAACGATGGTCGGTGAAATAAAAGATTCGGTAGCTCCGGAATAAAAAAGAATGGAAACATTAACACCATGTAACTTACCTGAAGCCTTGACCACTATGTTCTGGTGATCGGCTTGGCAGTCATTAACTATGGCATATACTATATGTGATCATCCTACATCACCCACTATAGGCTCTGAAACTGTAGGTCGAGGCCCAAAACCAGTAGAACCTCTCATCGGACATTGCCTAGCAATGTGTCCCTGTTGTCCACACAAGTAACAAATTGTGTCTCTACTGAATCCTCTGCCACCCAAAGGTGCATTGGATTGCTGGTAACTACCTCTACTGACAGTAGATTGAGCACTTTGAGCAGGTTGATCCTGCCTATTGCGCTTGTTGCGCCACTAGTTGCAACCCTTTCTTGATTGTAGGCTATTACCTTGTTATGGTTGTGGATTATTATTCTTTTGAGGTGTATGTTGTTGCTGTTGCTGCCCACCCTTTGAGGGTGTTTGTTGGTTCCTAGAGGAACCCCCTGTCTGTGCCTGTCCACCCCGTGGACTAAAACCTACTGCAGGAGCACTGCCAATCTGTACTCCTGTGTGACCACCTAATGCCATAACAAGATTCTCTTCCACTATTCGAGCCTTCTCCATCGCAACTTCCATAGTCTTTGGCTCAAAGACTCTGAATCCACCACTAATGCGGGCATTTAAACCCCTGATGACGTGTTGTACTAGCATAAGCTCATCATCGCCAATACCTGCGTACTGCTTGAGTTCATAGAATCTATTGCTCAACAGATAGAGCCAACTAACGTAGATCATGGAGCTCGTCAGCCCATCACTACCTGCAGTGTTCCGATAGGAACCGTGCACTAAACCTCTCCAGGAACATCTCCCAAGACACTGACCCAATATCTAAGTGGAGCTTATGCTCCTCCAGGTGCCACCAAGTAGAGGCGAATCCTTTCAGATGCATAATAGCGCATCTCACTCGGGTATTGCTACCGTAAGGGTGCATGGTGAAGCATCTACCCAAATCCAGTAGCCAAGTCTTTGCCTCTAAGCCACCTCCTATACCATCAAAAGTAGGAGGGTGTGCCCTAAATAGATCCCACATGTGTCCTACAGTAATAGCATCATGATGGACTATATCATCTACTCTCCTTGGAGACCTATCATGCTCTCTAACAACCTCCTGCTCAACTTCCTGTCTAGGTCCAAGTCGAGCTAGGACCTCCTCTAATAATGGACGTATCTGTGAACCCTCTACTCCTAACTGTTTAGGATTCTGTCCCTCATTCCTCTTATCCAACTGCTCTGCCTGATCATTCTGATGAGGGCTCAGAGGGGGAGTAACCTGAGGGATTGGCCCTCGGCCTCCACCTTGACCTCTACCACAACCTCTTCCACCTTACCTAGGCATGTTCTTACACATAACAATAACGAGTCTCAGATAATAATTCAACCAAGGTTAATAGATAGCAACACTACGTACTAGGTCAACCTAATGGGCTCGCAATTACCCAGAGCATCTAGTATTTGTAACCTTGGCTCTGATACCAATTTGTAATGCCCTGTCTTATAACCTAAGGAATGTTGCAATTGTGTATAAAAGTGAAATAATTTTTTTTTAAAGGTATTAAGGTTAACTTAATTAGTTGCATACATTCATTAAGTTACGTGACATTACACTACTTGAGTTTCCATAGACGACTTTAGTATTTAGCATTGCACATATTTAATTAACATAAACATTAAAAATAAACATTACATAACATTTGGAATTCCATTCAAGATAATATAAAGTACAAACATGTTTCTTACATTGCATTTGATAAGATATTACAATACTCATTCATCTGATGAGGTAGATCAATAATAGTTACAATTACATTTTACAATGTTCACCTCATAATCAATTGAGGGATGTTACAATACAAGTTTTCCAATATGCAATAAAGAAAGTAAACATATGTCCAAGTACGAGCTCTCCATCCATGAAGCTCTCGTTGCCATGATCATAAACTGGGGACCCAACGGAGTAAGGTGCACGTTCCACCCAACCATGTGGTACCTGTAGGTCCACCCCCCATGCTAGGAGATAGTAATATGGTTACCTCGACATAATCTACTAACCCTAGAAAAAAGTACATAACTAACTGATGGTTACATTGCTTCCAGATTTAAGACAATCGAATGTACTAAGTACACAAGGTAGACTATTATTTTAGGTGGAGTGTCATCACAACATTGCAAAGGTTACCTTGGTGTTTCTTTCTAGGTTCTGGCCCCCAACTTGGGTTACCTTGGTAACCTCTTACGAAACCTGGCCCCATTTGAAAACTATTGCAGAATCGAATATCTTTTGAAGTAACAAGATTTTGATTTGCCATTCCAGGCCTTCTCATCTTATACTCAAGACTATACTAGCTCTAGAGTCTATAAGTGAGGCATAATGATCTTATTAAGGATTTTAATTCTAACTACTATGTTATTTAGTTATCACTGACTTACTAACTCTTTGTAAGTTACCCTAACACCACTTTGTGTGTCAGCCCTTACACAGAGCCACTCCCCTAAACATAACAAAGGAATTCTAAGTTCTCTAACTAGGGTAGACAGAGTGCACAAAAATCAACATATAATATTAGATATACCACAATGAACATCACAACCTGTTCATAAAATCCAGGTGTCTATTAACCATACAAAACCAAGTGCACTACCCTAGTTTGTTCCAACACATGAAACCATTGTAAAATTTAATTCCCTTGAAAAGATCACAACTAGAAGACTTGAAATCACATAAAAATTCCCATTTTCCCAATAAGAATTTAAAGCAACTTAAAGAAAATTAACGTCTATCATTTGGATTTACTAAATCCACTCAATCAAGAACTAGAAGTATGAACTTAATCAACTGATACATTATTTATCTTCCATTTAATATGAAAATCAAATCCACAATTATCCCACTTTCACAATCATGTTTAATAATGAAAATTTTGTTTTCTCTACATGATACATTTCATTATAAACTATCTATTCATAATTTTTCATATACTAATAAACATTATTTAATTCATTTAAATAAATACACTTTCAATATATTTTTAATTATTTAAATATATATATATATATATTTCTATTACAAAATAATTCTTACAACAATATTATTTAAACAAATTATAAATACTCATATATATACAATATATATATATTATATATAATATATTAAAAATAATATATATTACATATATAAATATATATATCATAGATAACAAATAAAAAAGAAACTTAAATGAAAATTTAATTTATTTCAATATAACAAAGTTTAAGGTAGGGGCGGCTGCCTTACACAGCCGTACCCCCGCCATGGGAGGGCACGGCTGTGTAGGTAGCGCCGGCGTTGCCTGCGAAGGCAACGCTAAGTGTTGCCCTCACAGCCGGCTCCCCTATGGGGGGTCGGCCGTGGGGGTAGCTCCCGCTGCAACCCTCCATGAAAAATTCTGATTTTTTTTTAGATTTTATTCAAAACCCTACGAAATAAAATACGACGATTTCAAAACTTTGAAAATCGCGTTCAAAAAATTGACAAAATTTCTGAGCATTATTTCCAAATAAAATTTTAAATAAAGATTTATATGTGCATATGTATATATATATTTATATACATATATATATATATATGTATATATATATACATGCAATTTAATAAATAACAAATATTATAACTAGGTAAGTACACAGAGAAAAGATTTTCTACAGGAAATTAATAAATCTTCAAATTTGACACAAAAATTTTCTCAAAGTTTTCTAATTTTTAAATAACAAAATATTTTCAATTCAAATTAAGAAAAATCTTTTCTACAGGAACCCATAACAAAAAATTTTGACAGGAAACTACATTTAAAAAAATTCTTCAAAGTTCTTTCCTGTTTCGTTTGAGAATTTTCTACTGTTTAAACAAAATCTTCACAAAATTCCACGAGAAGAATAAAGGATTCACAAAACTAATATTTCTTCAAACTTTCTTTTTCTAAAAGAAACAAATTAAAACAAAGGAAAATACCTATAACTTGAAAACTGTCTGTAGAAGAGAGAAGAGAGCCTCTGTAGCTTGTAGCATGCAATCCTCCAAGGCTTCTCCAGAAAACCCAATCCAAAGGAAGCTAAAACCAACCACAAAGAACTTCCAACCAAATGGATCTTCCACAAAAATACAACAAAACAGAGGAAATCACAATTTCTTTTTAAAAATAATTTCTTAACAGCCAGCTATTTTTTTATTTCCCGTGAAGAAAAATGATAACCCTTCTGTATTTCCCAGATCCCAGATATCCTCCAAGAATTTCCTCAACCAAAAGCAATAAATTAAACTGGCACACATGTCGAGAAGAAGAAAATATCTTCAACAACTTCTTGGTAATCTTGCCTTTCAAGATTTGCATGTTTTTTTTTATTTATTTAAAATTTAAAATTTCAATTTTCAAAAATACAATTTTATTTAATAATTAAAAATGTCATTTCCCAAATAATAATTAATTTTAAATAAAATCTATCCACACGTTTAAAAAAATAATAATTTAATTTATTTATTTATTTAATTAAATAAATTTAATCTTAGTGATCAAACTATTTAACCAAACAAACTAATTAATTAATTAAATAACATGTGAAACTTATTTCTTTAACATTTAAAAATTAATTTAAATAATAGTAAATTAAAGAATACTAACTACCATTAAAATTGACAAAATTTTCCTATCAAAGCAATTAATCCAAACAAGAAAAGACAAGACAATCTAAAACTCCAAACTAAACTGACGATGTACTATGACTAGGTTTAAGAATAGACTAGGATGAACCATGCTACTACCTCCCAATCAACATATCCATTGAGTCTTGACACGCTCAAACCTGAGTAACCAGGTGGAGTCAGTGTCATGTACCTGCAATCCTGCAACCAAACAAATAACATGCATATATATAATCCATAATACAGGCAAACGGTGCGGAGAAAATCACGGACATCACAGGGCACTCGCAAGCGAGTGATGCAATTTCGTTCTCCACACCAATACATGTCACATCAGACTGACAAATTAAATAACAATTAGTCCATCATAAACATACATATAACAATAATCATCTGAAGGAAAACATCTACGCTATATCAAAGCAAGTCAGAAATCAATTATCACCATACAATGTATCATCAAATCACAAAGTGAATCCACTGTCGCTCAAAATCAGCGATCAAAATATCCAAACCAAAGTACCAAAGTCTAACAGTGAGAAAACATGCAAACAAAAAACATAGGCATAAATGGAGGGGTACTACACTCCTATTCCTCCTATATATGATTTGGCCTATAAAGGATAAATAGAAAAGCATCCAACATCCTCTATCTCTCAACCTAGTGTGGTTTCTTCTATTCCTCCTTTCACTTCAAAAGAAAAGGAAGAAAAGGAACCAATGTTGAGTAATTCCCCACCTCCTTCTTCAAAAGCTTTGAGTTGAAACAAATAATATTGTAGTGCAAGGGAACACCAAAAAATACGTCATGCTTTGGCTCATGAGATTTCTTCCCAAAATATTTCTTCTTCCAAGCAATCAAGTGGTGATTTCATCCCCCACCCTTTTCCTTATAATCCTAAAGAGAATCTTTATCTTGATCCACCATGCCAAAGATTGAAGTTGTCGACTTATAATTCAATTCTTCTTCTCTTTCTCTTCCTCATATGAAATCTCCTATTGTGATTAATTTATTGTTAAGGGTGAAAAATAGGGTCCACCAAATGAATCAACAAAGTGATGGAACACTTATTTTTCTATGACCCTTATCACCTAAAATTATGCAAAATAAGATGATAATAACAACAAAAAATGCAACCTAACCGTTATAGCAACTATGGGGGATGTTTTTAGAGCATAAAAAGTTGTGTACTTGGCTAGAAAATTGTTTTTTTAGCTATGGAGGACTCATTCGCCTTTAGTGGCAAATGGGTGCTTTTAGGGTTTCAGAAAACAAATTTTAGGATCTCATTCCTTGATGTATGTACTCTAAAAAAATCCCTGTTATCAAGTTCTGGAAGGCAGTATTCAATCTTGTAGAGCTTTTTTTGTGATCTTGCACTTTGAAAGAAAACTTTTGCAACTTTGACAATCTTGCTCCAAATCTTGCTCAACTTGATCTTTAACTTGTAAATCTGCAAACACACACTCAAGGGTAGAAAAACTTGTTGATTTTTTAGTGAATGGGGGTTTTCCTCAATTAAACCCCTTGTAGGTAATTAAATCAAATGATGAAATAAGGAAATTGAAGATTGAAACATGAAATATGTAAATGCTATCACCTTGGATGATGTCTTGTGAAGCAAATCTGCAAACTATCATGGAGTGGCCATGAAGAATGTAGATCTAGGATCCTTGAATATGATATGAACAATAGTTACAAGTAGATCTTCAATGCTACATCCACCTCTTAGCTCAACAACACGAATGCATGCATCAAGTTACCCTTAAAATGATGATATGATCTTGAATTTCTATGATAAACACTAGAAATCTACCTTGAAAGGCCTTGTGAATGCCTTTGAAATGCCCTCATGCTTGGTCACTTGAATGCTTGAATGCTTCGTGAACTTGCTAGGAGGAACAATGTGAATTAACCCCTTATTTATACTAAATTAGGAGATTAACCCTGAAATTCAAAGAATTAAGGCCAACACCAAATCTAGAAAGAAAGATAATTAAATTACCACCAGAATGAAATTCAAAATGTGGGGTCTGATTAAGGGAAGACCCATTCGCCACCTGAGGCAAATGGGTCTTGGCTAAGTTTCCAAGACCAAGCTTCGGGGGACTAAAAGAAGGCTAAAAACCCATTCTGGATCAACTGAGAAAGGGGGGTCCTATTAAGGGAGGACCCATTTTCCATCAAGGGGAAATGGGTCTTGGATCAACTTACGAGGACCAAACTTTTCCCAATAAAATATTTTGTTAATTAATTTATGATTATCGGGATAGATCTTCGAGAGGTGTCAAAATTAAGGCCTAAATTTGAATCAAAAGGGGTTAATAACTCCAATTAACCACAATTAATTAAGACCACCTAGATAAGTGTGAAAGTGCTTCAAGGAAATTTACAACACTTAAACAAGGTACATATTATGTATATTTTTATTGAAAAGGGGCCCATAAGGCTTAATTAAGCAAATATATCCTAGAAAAGTGTGAAAGTGTGTTACAACACTTTACAACACCTTTGCAAAGGATCAATTAAGGCATGTTTTAGTTAAATAAAGGTCCTAGAACAATGTGAATGTGTACAAAACATTACAACACCACTCCAAGACACCACTAATTTAGTTTTAATGTCAATTATCAAACCAAGCAAGGAAATGGATACTTTTTCTGTTACTACATTTATATGATGATATTGATGATAATGATGCAAATGATAATAATTCCAATAATATATATGAAGTTGTGGAGATTAATCATGAGTTTTATTCCATGTTTTCCAAATCATTAACTTTAGCCCCTAGTGACACACATAGTGATCCATCATTATATTATGGTTCTTATTTGGCACTAGTGATAGCTCCATCTACCATACTTGATGTAGCTTCTCTAGCATCTTGTCCACTATCTCTAAATGATGTGGAGCAAGATTGGGAGGCACATGATTTTCTAGACTAGCTCGCTTGTGTAGTAGATTCTCTCTTTTATGTGTTTTCTTTCATGTAATGTGTTTCCCTATAATATGATGCTTGGCGTGTCTTTGTGCTTGTTGGGCTCTCTTTGGATGACCCTTTGGTGCAGGAGCACCAATCAATTCCATGTTTTCTCTTTAGTTGTTTCATGGAAAAGTAGAATTTAGGGATTGGAGTCTAAGTGTTGAGTGTTTTGAGTCCAAATAAGGTCCAAAGAGACCATTGTGGATGTAATTGGCAACTTTGGGGTCTTTTGAGTCTAAATTGCAAAAGTTGTAAATGTTGTTGAAATGTTGTCAAGTTAAGGTAATATTTTGATTTTCTATTGTAGGGTCATTTTTTGGGTTCAAATAGGTCTAGATAGATCATTACCAATGTTCTAGGTGATTAGGGAGTCAAAAGTGCAAATGTTACAATTAGGCAAAAAATTGTCAAGAAAATGCAACTTTTGGAAAAGGAAGGGTCATGATCATTTAAAAGTCAGTTATGAACGTTTTGGTGGTTGGAATTGAATGTAATATGTATAAAAGCATCCAAAGGATTGAACCAGAAGGGATTGAAGTTTGTTGAAGCATGTACTAAAGGTTTCAAGCCATAAAAAAAATGTTTTTTCTGCAATTTTACTATTTTTTTGCACTTTGCAAGAATTTTACGAATCCATACAACCTCTATATGTTTTGAGAATCATTCTAAATTTTTGGGGAATTTTTTATCTTTCATTTGAATCAAGTGGGAGGTTCTAATATTGAGTTTTGAGTGAGATATCTTCATTTTTTTGGAACTGCTTGTTTATAGCCTGTCAAGGGTTTTGATTGGTGTAAAAATGAAGTTTTAGACATTCCACCTATTGTCATGACTTGTAACGCAGTGGAATTTATTTTTTCATGATAATATAGGTGTGCAAATGGTTTGGGATGCAAGGGATATGTTTGTATGGTTTTAGGGAGATGCCATAGGGTGTTTTCATAAGTTTTCCATGTGAATTTGAGGAACTAAAGTAAGGTTTTGAAAAAAATATGAATGGAACTGCATGTGTAATGGTGTTTTGAGTTTTTTTCAGATTTTTTTATGAAGGTCTAAGGCAGTGGAAAGTTTTGGTAAGGTTTGGAACCATTACTTTCAATAAACCCTCCTCAAATTGGCTTAAAATGAGGGGTTTGGGGTTTGGTATGTAGAGGTGAGTTTATCCTAAAAAAAAATTGTGTTTTTGAGGGTTTGGACACATGTAAATTTCTTTCCCAACAAGTTTTGATGGTTGTGAAGAGTTTAAAGGGTAGTTCCTTTGTAAATTAGGCCTCATTAGCCTAATTAGGATGGCGGTGAAGGCCCATTTTGAGGCACATGTTCCAAAATCTGATGATTTTGAGGTATATTTTGCAACTCAGTAAGAGGTATCTAAATCTCTAATTTTTTTGTGAATTCATTTGTGAAGTTTGTGAGAAAAATCCCAAACAGGGTCAGCATACCTACTAGGAAAGGCCTAGTTGAAAAGTGAAATTTGTAGAGTTCAAGAGTTGGTGTTTTGAAATGTGTTTGAGGCTCATTGAATTGAGTTTGTTGAGTGATCCTAACCCCTACACTACATCAGTTGGTATCAAAGTGAAGGGATTAGGTTCCTTGTGGAAGAAGATTGCAAGTTTGAGTGTAAAAAGGTGTAATTGAACGAATCCAAACATGCCTCCTAAAGGAAGCATAGTTGCAAGTAAGATTGATGAGTAGGCTAGAGAAATAGAAGCCTTGAAGAGGTAGATGACTACATTGAAGTATAAATCTAGGGTTGATATGGAGGAGAGTGATTCTGAAGAGGAAGAGACCTCTAGTGAAGAGGAAGAGATGGATCTTGATAACATGAGTATGATGAAGCTTTTGAAGGTTGTGAAGAAAGATGGACATAGAAAAATGGATGTGCCTATGTATGGGGGAAAAATAGACGGAGAAGAGCTCTTGGATTGGATAGGGGCTTTGGAGAACTATTTTGAAAGTGAGGAGATTGATGAAGAACACAAGGTAAAGAAGGCAAAAACTAAGTTTAAAGGACATGCTTTGATATGGTGGAACTTTGTGCAAGATGAAAGGAAGAAAGAGGGAAAGAAAAAGATCACTTCTTGGGAGAGGATGAAGAAAAAAGTCAAGGGGAAGTTCCTTCCTTGTGATTATAATGTTCAATTACTTAAAAGATTGCAAAATCTTAGGCAAAAGGAACAAGATGTGTAGGCATACACTGAAGAATTCTATAGATTAAGCATAAGGACAAAGCATGACGAGGATGAGGAAGAAAGAGTAGCTAGGTATCTAAATGGTTTAAGATATAACATTCAAGATGAAATCGGTTTGATGGCACCAAAAATAGTGGAACAATGTTTTCAAATGGCAATAAGAGAAGAAGAAAAACTCAAAGGAGAGAACAGAAGGAAACAAGAGGAAGAGGCAGTACTTCTAGGGGAAGAGGTACTTTTTCAACACCAAAACAGTCCAAAGAAGGTCAAGAAGATGTTGGTAAAGGAAAAGAAAAAGTGGTTGAACCTAGAGGTGGATGGCGAGGTGGAAGAAAAAACTATAGGGTAAAAGATTCTAATGAGTTTGCAGGAAGGTGTTACAAGTGTGGTGAATTTGGTCATCCATTCTACAAATGTCCTGATAAGTTTGGAGCTGATACAAGTGGAAGTGAGAGAAAAGGTGGCAAGAGAGTTCAACTTGTGCAAGAGGATGAAGAGGAAAGTGTTAGCTCATCAAATCTTGTTGCAAATCCTAAAATTGGAGAAGCTTTGATGCTGCAAAGACAAATTTTGAAGGTCTCCAAGGAGAAAGAACCATTGCAAATGAGAAGTCTCTTCAAGACCACCTGCAAGAGCAAAGGAAAAGTATGCAATTTAGTCATTGATTCAGGCTCCACTGATAATATAGTATCAAGGGAAATGGTAGATAAGTTGAATTTGGTAAAAGTACCTCATCAAATGCCCTATAAGGTGTCATGGCTAAATGAAGACCAATCACTCTCAGTTAATGAGTAGGCCTTAGTTGAATTTCAAATTGGAGGATGCAAGGATAGAGTGCTTTGTGATGTTTTACCAATGTAATGTTGTTATTTGTTGCTTGGGCGGCCATGGAAATTTGACAAGTGTGTTGTGTATGATGGATGGGATAATACAGGTATCAGATTGTGCATGAAGGAAACACATTCACTTTGTTACCATTGCAAGAAGAAGATAAGAAGAAAACAAGGGTAGCAAAGGTCATTATGATGTGTAGAAAAGAGTATGTGCAGATTGGGGAAGTCAAGAATGATCAGTTGGAAACCATGAAAAAGGTTGAAAAATATATGGCATAGGTATGGAAGGTTGAGGTAGAGAAGAACAAGGTTGAACCCCTTGAGAAGAGGAATAAAGAGTCTAAGAAGGTTGATGCATAGTTGGAGGGCAAGAATGATGAGAAGAAAAATATGGAGACTAACCTAGAAAATGTTAAAGGTGAATTGGTGATGATAAAACAAGAGTGGTTGAGAAAATTTGATAAAATACACGTTGGGACAGTAGTATGTCCTGTAGTGATTGCAAAGGTGGAAGGAAAGTCAAGCCTTGTTGAGAAAAAGGCTCTAAACATTGGATATACAGTGATATGCAGGACTGCAGATATAAAAAGTGAAAAGTCAAGGAAAGAGGTTTTAAGGAAGGTATGCTACTTGGTCAAGGCAGAGAATAGTTGAAACAGGTTTTACATCAGTCACCTATGGAAAGGAGGTCAAAGAATATGCTACAAAGACAAAGAAGCCATATCAAGTTGTTCATGGATTCAAAGATGGTAAGTACAAAGCAAGCTTTCAGAATTTACCTTTTTAAGGTCAAGGAAAAGGAGCATTCAAAGGAGGAACAATTGCACCTCAGTTTCCAAGAGGACTAGAAACCTTTTTTGGTGGTGTGTATGGTGCAGAAGCACCAATCAATTCCATGTTTTCTCTTTAGTTGTTTCATGGAAAAGTATAATTTATGGATTGGAGTCTAAGCATAGAGTGTTTTGAGTCCAAATAAGGTCCAAAGAGACCATTGTGGATTTAATTGGCAACTTTGGGGTCTTTTGAGTCTAAATTGCAAAAGTTGTAAATGTTGTTGAAATGTTTCAAGGTTGAGAAAGTTGTCAAGTTAAGGTAAGATGTTGATTTTATATTTTAGGGTCATTTTTTGGGTTCAATAAGGACTAGATAGACCATTACCAATGTTCTAGGTGACTAGGGAGTCAAAAAGTGCAAATGTTGCAATTAGGCAAAAAAATTATCAAGAAAATGCAACTTTTGGAAAAGGAAGGGTCATGATAATTTAAAAGTCAGTTATTGACATTTTGGTGGTTGGAATTGAATGTGATATGTATAAAATCCTCCAAATGCTCAAACCAAAAGGGATTGAAGGTTTTTAAAGCATGTACTAAAGGTTTCAATCCATAAAAAAAATGTTTTTTTCTATAATTTTACTATTTTTTTGCACTTTGCAAGAACTATACGAATCTGTACAACCTTTATATGCTTTGAGAATCATTCTACATTGTTAGGGAATGTGTTATCTTTTTTCATTTGAATCAAGTGGGAGTTTCTAATATTGAGTTTTTAGTGAGATATCTTCATTTTTTTGGAGCTTCTTATTTATAGCCTGTCAAGAGTTTTGATTGGTGTAAAAATGAAGTTTTAGACATTCCACCTACTATCACAACTTGTAACTTAGTGGATTGTTTTGTTTCATGATAATATAGGTGTGCAAATGGTTTGGGATGCAAGGGATATGTTTGTATGGTTTTAGGGAGATTCCCTAGGGTGTTTTCATGAGTTTTCCATGTGAATTTGAGGAACTAAAGTAAGGTTTTGAAAAAATATGAATGGAAATGAATGTGTAATGGTGTTTTGAGTTTTCTCAAATTTTTTTATGAAGGTCTGAGGTAGTGGCAAGTTCTGGTAAGTTTTTGAACCATTACTTTCAATAAACCCTCCTCAAATTGGCTTAAAATGAGGGCTTTGGGGTTTGGTATGTAGAGGTGAGTTTATCCTAAAACATATTGTGTTTTTTATGGTTTGGACACATTTAAATTTCTGCCCCAACAAGTCTTGATGGTTGTGAAGAGTTTAAAGGGTAGTTCCTTTGTAAATTAGGCCCCATTAGCCTAATTAGGATAGCGGTGAAGGCCCATTTTGAGGCACATGTTCCAAAACAACATCTGATAATTTTGAGGTATGTTTTGTAACTCAGTAAAAGGTATCTAAATCTATAATTTTTTTGTGAAGTCTTTTGTGAAGTTTGTGAGAAAAATCCCAAACAGGGTCAGCAGACCTACTAGGAAAGGCCTAGTTGAAAAGTGAAATTTGTAGAGTTCAAGAATTGGTGTTTTGAAATATGTTTGAGGCTCATTGAATTGAGTTTGTTGAGTGATCCTAACCCCTACACTGCATCACCCTTAGATGTTATGGTGGCACTAGGTACAAAGGGACTGAACTTATCGTAAAATTCTTTTATTTGTATCTCACTTCTATTATATGTTGTATACATGTGATGTAAATGTGTTTTTGTGTTGTCTAGTTGGGGATGATGCAAAGTGTTGAGATATTTTTGGTCTCTTCCATGTTGACCCAAAATTACTTGTGTTGTGTTTCTCTTATGTGCTTTTCCTCCATTGTGATTGTAGTTACACTACCTTTCGGGGATGAGGTCAATTCAATACAATCATACTTGATATACATATAATGCACATACTGACCCCAGATAGTGGATCCCTTATGTACTATTTCATGTCTTGTGACCATCAGCTTTGATTTTCCTATGTTTGGGGGCATCTCACTGTTGTGATGTGCTTGTCTTCTTGGATGAATGTATGCTACCTTAAATCAATTACACCTGGTAAGGAAAAATCATTCACTTTAACATGGGAGAATGCACTCTACTATATGCTACACTTAGTGCAACCACAAATTTTGGTTTGTACACTATGGTCACACACCATGATATGTTTTACAAATTTCTTTGCAAGCTGAGGCTTTTCTTTTTAATCTATGTATTTGGTGCACACTGCAACACCCATTTTGCAGTAGATTTTCTTGATTATCTAGCAAACCAAGGTTTAACTTTGTAATCTCCTACTCACATGACTCATAGTAAGAAAACCATTACTAGACCAAGAAGTCACGTCCCTTCTCTTCTCTTTTCATATCATGGCTCATAGTAAGTAGATCCTTACTAGACCTAGAGGTCATATCCTCCCTTCCTTCTTATATGCTTCATGTGTTTGCTCATGATGCTCCTTTTATCTTGATATTTTAGGTAGATAAGATTCTAAATCCATTGGGGGCTTGGTGCTTCTAATCTCTTTAATGTCTTGGTGAAATACTTTTGATGCTATCCTATACTTTACTGAGAGTATGAGCATGTGATCACACTCTCGCTAAAGTGAGGGCTAAATGTAGTGTCATAAATTGTATCCTTGTAGAATTTCACACTCATTGGGGATCATTTTAGTGTTCCCCCTTCCTTGCCTCCTAGATTGTCTAATTTTGCTCAAATAGTGCCTAATTGATCAAGTTTAACATATCAACCCTACTCCTTGGCTCATTTTTTATTCTAGAATGGTCTAGACTAGGGTGCTTAACACCTCTATCCCTCTGGACTAGGGCGTCTAGTGCCTTTGTTCAGCCAAAAAAGTCATAGATTTAAACCCATTAATGGTTGGGAAATTTTAAGATGGAATATGTTCTCTATGTTGACATGTCTTTGAAATTTACAACTTAACTCATGATATTGGGTATAAAATCAAGTCTCGCCCCTCATTTAAAAATATCTTCTCAAGTTATCAAAATTTGAATTGAGCATGGAAATCAAGCATTCTTAAGGTAGTGAAGGAGAAGTCAAGTATTCAAATCCTCAAGCATCTATTAGAGTATTTAAGATGGCATCCATGATCAAGTATACGTGAAAGCATGTGAGAGAATTCTACCTAATATCATTCAACCTTTCATGAAGACTTCAAGATAAGGAGATTCATAGCAAAGGTATATCATTTCAATTTTGCAATTTCCTAATGTTTTCAACAATATCTTTTATTCATCATTTTGGTATAGTGGAAGTTAATTCCTATCTGGGGTTTGATTAAGGCAAACTCATATACCCCCAACACATTTCCTCTCTTTTCTATGTGTAGGTTTTAGAATTTGTAGGGAATGATCATAGATCTGAGAAGAGTAGGCTAGGACAAGAATATTCAGATTTTGAAGAAGTAAAAAAGGGTGGTTAGTGGCAAGAGTTACCATCATTTGAAGTTTTTCTAATTTTTGTAATAATTTAGGGAGACAATCTTTGAGACATCTTGATTCCATATCCGAAGATAAAAATTTTAAAATGCACCTTTAGTTCAGAGCTTCCTGGTAACATTGACTGACACTTTTCAACTCAAATTATAGGCATAGGTTCTTCTCTAATTCCTCTTTCCAAATATGTACTTAATGCTAATACTTTATGTTCTGTAATTTCTGGTTATGCTGAAAATTGTCAATATTACATCATTAAACCTAGTTTCTTGCATTTCAATTTTCCAATCTTATCCAATCACACCAAAACAACCAAAATGGATGGTAATTAACCATAGTGCTCAACTCTCCTAAGGGTTTGTAAGTTGATCATATTATCTTCCCTCAAAAGTTGATTGTTGTGAATTGGTTTGATTCCTAGTTTGCATAATTAGACTAGTGATCCCCATTCCCCAATCTATAGACACCTATCAAATTAGGGCAACACTCATAAATCCTAGAATAAATATACGATGAAAAATCTTAAGCCACTTGTAATTTATTGATAATTATTTTTGTATCTCATACAAGGTCTTGAATATTTGCAAGGATATCAAAAGTTGTAATGTTTTGTTGTATGAATCCTTGTCACATGTGTATGAGAAGTAATATCCTCTAGATATCATTATTTGTTGTGTTGAGAACCTTTAAATGATATCATAAGGGAAACCCTCCTAGGTTTTGTAGAGCCTAAAGTGTAGTGAAAATTAATCTTGATAGAAAATGTCATTTTTGTTGGCCAATCTCCTAATATCCTTGAGCATAAGACATGGCTAACCTTTAGAGGTTATTAAGGAATCAATTGGAAACACCAACAAAGCCACTTTCAAAAAATCAAGAGAAATGGGTTAAAAAAGATAACATAAAACTTCTCTTTTGTGTATGTGTTTTTTTTTCTATTCTACAATAGATTTAGGATGATACAAATTTTTATGTAGACTAGTAGGTAGGACTTATAATCATGTTACCAAAAGCACAACTTATTTTTTGTGTTTTGACTTTGGAATTTTAAATGGACCTTATTTATTTTTCTCATTCTTCATCATATATTGTATTTTTTATATATTTTTTCCTTGACATTTCGAAACTAAATTCATTTTTTCTTTGTGAGTCTCCATGTTATTTCATTCTTATTTCGACTTCTATATTGTCTTTTATCTTGGTTTATTTGTTTCATATGTATTGTTATGTATATCCACTTTAAATGGGTCCCCCTTCATGTCACTTATATTTTTATACTTTGATGGTGTTATACTTACATGCTTCTCATATTTTTTATATGGTTAGAATGAGTGATTATCATGCTTGATTTTATGTTTATATATTCATAAAGAAGATTAATGAAAACTTGAAGTTCCATAGGCAGGTTTTTTCTTCATAATTTCTATAGTGGGAAGGTGCAAACAATTTTTTTGTTTAAATAATGTAGAGTCTTTAGGTACACTCAATAAACTAGCACTTCACAAAGATCTAGGGTTCTTATCAATCCATTTGTTATATCTTAAATTACACCAATATATCACTTATTCTCCAAATAGGATTTTCGGATGATGGATAATAACATGGGTGAGTATGAAACCAAATTAGAACCTAGAGTATCAATGACCATTTAAAGACCTAGGTCCACTTATAGGGTTGATAACACTCTTAAAATCTTATATTTGGGATATAATTTAAAGATGTTGATTAATATTAAATCTTGGCTAAGTGAGTCTAATGATGAAAAATCCTTGAGAATCAATAAAATTAGTGACAAAATCTAATTTATTAGCAAGAGAAGGGGTATGAACCATGGAAGGGTTAATAATTGGATTTTAATGAAGTGAATTAGCAATAGGATATATATCACATGAACTATGATATATATATATATATATATAGAGAGAGAAGAGTAGATGGGGAGAGAGGGAGAAGGAGAGATATAGATAGAGGAAGATAATGAATGATAGAGAGGGATAGGGAAAGAGATAGAGACAAAATAAGATAGAGGTAGAGAAATACATAGAGAGAGAGGGATGGGAAGAAAGAAAGGGTGAGATAGAGATAAGTATAGATAGACAAACAAAGATGGAGAGAGGGATCTCAAGAAAGAGGAGATAAGGAGATATGGGAAGAGAAAGAGAGAGAGGGGAGATAGATATATATAGTGAGAGGGTGTGTGCAAGAAGTTGAGTCCACTTTTTGGCCAAAAAGTGGAAGTGTTTTCCCTGATTTTCAGTATTTGACACATTTGACCTTAAAATTTGAAGCACTTAGAGATGAAATCTTTAAAAAAGTCACTGATCATAAAATGTAGTGCTCGGAGTCTAGTTTCCAAATATGTAATTTATTTCAATACCCAGATTGTACAAATTGAGTTTCAATAGGTATTTCCAAAACCACCGCTTAAAAGTCATTTTTTACCATACCATGCACGGTAATGACATCCATATTTTGACTTAAATTATCGTATTTTTGTAAATCCTTTTGGGAAAAGTTTTATGACTCATGAACCTTGCTCTTGATATTTTTTTTGTAATTTTACAATTTTTTGTTAATTTTTTATTAGTCAGATTTGTCGTTTTGAAAAATTGTCGTGTACAACATGCATAAGATGACCTAAACTTATCATTTTTTGATTTTTTTTTAAATTGAAAATAATTGTTTGAAGTTTGTTCTCGTGCAATCCGCTTGTCAAAATGTTATGTTGATCAAAAGTTATTCAAATAGTAAAAATCTCTGATATTTAAAGTTTATGCACCAATTTTATTATAAATTAATTGAAAAATACAAATAATAATTCAATTGCAAAACAAATTATATATTTAGAATCTGCATTGTTTGATCTAAAATGGGTTTTCATTTTGTCAGAAAATTTTCGAAAAAAGGTCGTCAGCGATATGTCCAAAGTTGATATTTTGCTTTGACATTGTTAGGGCTTTCAATTTGCAGGTCAAACTAGGTTGAAGGCTTAGGTTCGGACTTCCAAAGCTATTCCCG
>VDFB02171459.1:126686-152678 GCA_007258455.2 Sequoia sempervirens
TTAATAATCTATCCTAGCCATCAACTCAATTAGACTAATCATAGCCATTCATTTCCAACTTAGACCTTCAATCCAAATTCAAATTAGCATTCAATTATTCCCATCTACCTAATCAAGTCAACACAAGCCCTCCATCAACCCAACCACCTACATTTAATTCTCTCTTCCCTCTCAAATTCAAATTCAAAAATTCTCTCATGAAATTCTAGTCCTCGATTCCAAAAAAACCTAGTCCTCCATTCCTTTCCCCTCAACTCTATAAAATAATGACATCCCCAAATGTTTCCATATGATAAAATTTGTATGTATATGTTATCACATTAGAGAACCAAAGAGCAACTTCAACACATACATTTAGAGCCATAAAAGAATGTTATGGAACATATTATGCTTCTCTAATCTTTCATTATTTTATTTACCTTTCATTAGAAGTAGAGTATTGAGTTTGCACTTGCATTCTTGGTCTAGAATTTCTCTTCTACACTAAGTACAAAAATATAATATTGGATAGCTTAGTATATCTTTCTCTTCTAATATATATTCCCTAGTTCTCCTTATCCATATTTGAGTATCTTAGCATATGTGTAACACGACATGTTAATAATATATCTCATATAAATGTAGGGATGTGTCGCTAATGTCATCTTCAAACATATTTAACCAATAGGAGATACTATAAGGTATCTAATATAACTATACAACCTATACATGTATGACATATGGTGACCTTTGGCTTTTTTTGATATGTCAAGGGTAGTTTTGCAAATATTAGTTTCTAGTGCTTTTGTGAGTTTTCACCACTTGTAAGTTTATTAAGCTACACTTTTGGGTTTTCAACCTAATAGGGATAAACGTAGTAGATTTTTTAGCTTTCCAGCCTAATGGAGATAAATCAAACCACATTTTTTGGTTTTTAGTTGCACCTATCAAGTTATTTGTTAGCTATTAAATTTACAAACATTCTAGGATTATAAGTCTACTATAAAATTTGATGTAAAATAGATTACACATTGAGCCCTATAATTTAATTACAACAATGAATAAATATAGCAACATTTAGTAGACATAATGAAAATCAAGCCATGATAGTAATATAGAGATAATATACAATGTTTAATATAGATAAGTTAAAGAATCATTTTAAAAATATATATCTATATATTCACATAATTTTTGTTTTTTCTTTAGATTTCAAATATATCCACCAATCCTCCTTATCTTACATTAACATAAACTCAAAAAACATAGTGGACATGTACACACATATAAAACTACATTAAAATAGTGTTAGATCTTACAATTTTTCAAGGCTTATTTCATCCTCTTAGACGATCACTCTTACTAAATCATTGGCATAAATTAGATGTACACAATGGCACATTAAAGGTTTATTCCTCATGTTGGATTCCCTATTTTATATAACTATATCTTTATTATCTAATTTAAATATATCTAAGCACAAATTTCTTTTATGTAACACATTGATAATTTCAACTCATTATAAAAACCAAATACAAATTTAAAGGGGGTACACTATATTTATAAATAAGAATTTAAATACCATCCCTATCTCCATGGTGTGTCACTTGTTCACTAAAAATCCCTTACATAAATCATCTACTTAGGTCAATCTTATCTAGATTTTTCTTAAATATTAATATTCATAAAATATGGCACAAAGCATATTGATGCATTTCTATCCTTCCACATAAATCTATATAGTATCAAAATATAGGTAATTTTATGGTTAAATTGAATCTCTCTTAATTGCCAAATAATCCATTATGATTGAGGATGGGTGGATTATTATCTAGGATATATATGTATCCGGAAGTGTTTCCAATTGGAATTGCTATAATTATACTTTTATGGCATTCTAGATATTCAAAATAGTTTTCATAAATCTACCAAATAGACCCATTCTTGATATTGAACCTACATAATTTTAGGTATGTCCAATGAAAGATTAGGGTCTAGGGTTCATAAATTTCAAATGCTTTAGTATTATGGGTTTAGATTTTATAGTTTAGGGTCTAGGGTTTAGCAAACTTAGGGTTTTAACAAAAAAATTTGTTCCAATTCAATTTAGGGTTTTAGTTTTAAACACCAGTTTCAATGAATTTTTTTCTGCTTCAATTCAAAACTAGGGTTTTCAAATTCAATTTTTTTTTCGTTTGATTTGAATTCAGGGTTTCAAAAGCTTGATTTGGATTTGTAAATGCTATGTTTTATTTCATTTCGATCTCTAGGGTTTTGAAATGCAATTTTTTTGTTTTGTTTCAATTAGGGTTTTCAAAAACAATTTTTTTTGGGTTTAATCGAACAATTTAAGATTTAAAAGTTAAAATTTGTTTCTAAAACACAATTCAAGGTTTTTTTTTTCATTTTTATTCAAAAACGTTTAAATTTCATTGCAAGTTTTCATCTAATTTGACAACTATTGAATTCTAATATAACAATTAAAAAAATAATTAAAACGTGACATAAATTGAAAAAAAAAATGCTAAATTAACATATTTCTTTTAAAATTTCAATTCAAACCAAAAAAATGCGAAGAAGTGGGGTACCTGTACTTGGTGTTGAGGTCGTTGTCGCCAAGCCACTCGGGGTCCCGTTCGCAGAAGTGAAAACTGCTATTTTTTTTTTAAAAAAAAATAACAGTATGAAACGGGATCCCGATTTACATAACTCGGGATCCCGTTATTTATAAATTGGGATCCCGTGTTTTACAAATCGGGATCTTGTTTATTAAAAATCAGGATCCCATTCCGTCTCCTTTGGTTCGGAGTCCGACGAGAAACGGGATCCCGTTTTGTCGATGCCAATTTCAATTTTTTGGCTAAGGCAAAAAACTTCCACATTTCGTGGACTCAACTTTGTGCACTTACCCGAGAGACAGAGCATGATAAATAGAGATAGAGATAGGAATAGAGAGGGGTAGAGAGGGAGAGATAACTCAATATAGATAGATAAATAGGAGAGAGGGAGTGATAGAAATATATCTAGAGGGATAGAGGGAGGTGATATAGAGAGAAGTAGAGATAAAAAAAATAAAGATGAAGAGAGGGAGAGATAGGGAAATATGGGGAGAGAAAGAGTGAGGGGGAGATAGAGAGTGAGGGGGGAAGGAAAGGATGATAAAGAGAGGTGTGTGTGTGTGTGTATATGTATATATATATATATAGAGAGAGAGAGAGAGAGTTATCTCAATATATAGAGAGAGGGAGAGGGAGATATTTTAAGATAGAGAGAGATAGGGATAGAGATAGAGAGAAGTGAGATAGAAAAATGGAGTTGGAGAGAGAGAGATATGGAGAGAGGGAGAGAGAAAGAGGGAAAGATGGGGAAATATGGGAAGAGAGAGAGAGAGAGGGAGAGGTAGAGGAAGAGAGAGGGATAGATAGGTCTAAAGAGGGAGAGGGATAGATGAAAGGAGGGATAGATCTCTCTCTATATATATATATATATAGAGAGAGAGAGAGAGATAGTTTTATATATATAGAGATAAATGTATATAAAGAGAGAGAGAGAGAGAGAGAGAGAGGAGAGAGAGAGAGAGAAATGGTGGATATAAAATAAAGGGAGATATAGATAGATGGAGAAGGATGGGGATATAGATGGGGATACAGATACACAAAAACATGGACAAAGATGATGATGAAGAGCATAGAGACAATGACAAAGGCAGATTACAGAAAGATAAAAGAGGGATAGGAGAGAGAGATAGGGAGATAGAGGTATGGAAACATAATGGATAGAGAGGGAGTGGAGGGCCCAGGAAGAGGGGGAGGGAGAGAGGGAAGATAGCATGGAGAGATGCATGGAAGAGATGGAGATAAAGAGATAGAGATCTTAGGGGAGGGATAGATATAACAAATAGGATGGAAAGAGGTGCATAGATATGGGTAATGATATATAGAGAGAGAGGGAGAGGAGGGGGAAGAGGAATAGGGAGAGGGAGAGGGAGATATAAAGGGGGCAAGAGTTAGAGAGAAAGAAGGTGATAGATCTAAGTGAGAGAGAGAGGGGAGAGATAGGAAGAGATAGGGATGGAGGGACAATTATATCTCTCTATCTCTATTCCTTTATCTTCCTCTCTCCATCTATTTATATCTTTACATCTCACTCTTCTTTTCTAGGTTTTCTTATCTCTCCCTACTTGGTTTCATTTTTTCTTCACACAAATGTGAGTGTGTTATAATGCCAATATGCTATAATACACTCAAGTTTGTATTTTTTAGTATTTCCAACCCTTAGTGTTGGATTTTCCTTGTGCATCTAGCCCAAAGGGTTGGACTTATGTATGCCAATTCCCAAAGACATGTTTCTTGTAAATTATAAAAATATTTACTAAATCTTGAGAATTCTCTCCATTAGGTTTGTGTGTCAAGTTCAATGTTGAGTTAAAAAATACAATATTAACATCAAGCTCTTTCTTAGATTTCTAACCATCTAATTTTTTCTACATTTCAAATATGTTAAGGTTTTTATCTTTAATTTCTATTTCTAGTGTTTTTTTTCTTTGAAAAACCTATGTATAGTATTTTTGTTTAATTTTTTATCCATTCATCAAAACTTGAAACAAGTTACATTTTTACATTCTAGAATCTATTATATCCACATTCAAAATATTATTTTTTATTAGTTTACAAAAAATTTAAAGGGGAACACACTCAATTTTTTATTTTTTAAGATGTGTCCACTTTGAAAATTATTTAAAAATCATGTATTCATTTAAAAGTTAGCAAAAAAAAAGGCATAAACTACATGGTGTTAGCTAATTTTTCATTGAAGTGATTTTTTTGAAATACTAAAAAAGTAAACATTTTAGGGGGAGCACACCAAACACTATGTTATGTTTGCTTGAAAAAAATAGGAGCACTTTTTGTGCTCCCCCCATTTGAAACCATCAATCTCCACAATTTTCAAAATAAATTAGTAGTTTACAAAGTAGATTTAGAAAACTATGACTCTTGTACTTGTCACGTCTTCAAATTTTGAGCAAAACTATCTTCAATTTGTCATCTAAGATCAAATTTTGTTAATTTTGAAAAAAAATGGCCACTTAAGACCCCTTTTATGTGTGTGTGTGTGTTTTTTTGTTGTTTATTTGTTATTGATGTGTTGGGATACTTGCATTGTGTAAAGGTTAGGATGCACATAGTCCTACCTTGAGTATGTGTTATTAAGAAGACATATAACATCACATGGATAAGTCATTTGTAGTATAGGATGCAAGTAGTAATTCGTGTGGATGTTGGATATGGTTTTAAATGTATTATACTAAGTAAAACCTTATATGGTTGAAAGGAATTATAGTTTTTATTGATGGTCATTTTTGGCTTGTTCATTTCTTTGCATTCATATATGTATTATATGTTGGAAGGGATCTGTTGTGAAATATTGGTTATCTTGGAATGATTGTTTGGAATGTGCCTATTATTGAGAATGTGCTTTATGAAATGTATTTCATTTTTTATTTATTTATTTATAGTTTTATATGTAATATATGTGTTAACGAAGGAATTAACTAAGATAATCACTAATATTGTATTATACCACACCTTTGGATTATGGATGGTACGTCTCCACCTTGACTAATGGATGGTGAGGAAAGGGACATCCTCATGGTGGTCCAAACCCTTCCCCAATCAGTAGTAGGAGCATGGGACTCTAGAGGATTAGCTTGCAAAGTTGAGCATGGATTTCTTCAAATACTATTTATGTTGTATATTATTTTTTAGACCAATTGTATATGTATGGTTGGTCTCATGGTCTATTATTTTATCTTGGATGAGGGTTGTAATTTTGGTCCCTTATATATATTGGTTATGAAATGATGTAATTTTCATTATTGAGTACTAGGCATGTACTTGTGTGACTTTCATATTATTACAATGTACTTGAGATGTTCTTATTGTTGCACACTTTCTTATGGTTCTTCTCAAGTGGGAGTTATATATATTTTTTGAATTCTCATTGGACATCACTTACACATCTTGCATATGATTGTAATATTATATTATGGTTCAAGTTAATAGACTTTTATAGAACCTTAACTTGTACAATTTTGTTAGTGTTGATATGTTTATATTAGTTAATTCTTAATAAATTTTAAGGTTGTATTTTTGCTTTTGTTACATTATCCCTCCCACTCCTTCACCTCATTCATCTCCCACTCCTTCCTGTGGCTCCATTTCCACCAAGGCTACTCCTACTTCACTAGAAGATGCATCTCTTAATAATGTTTTCCCTCTATTTGTGACCTCACCTACTACACCTCCTCCATCATCTTAAAATACCTTAGACATTTCACATCCTTCTTGTTCCTCTTGGTTGCAAGAAAATTTGTTGAAGAAAAGAAAAGTTACTCAATTAGGTGTCCCTCAATTTGATGTTTTTGCTAATCTACTTCAAAATCCTCCCAAATCCAAAAAGGCTAAAACCACATCTATGTTGATGAAACATTATTCGTCTAGGAATGCATATTTAGAAATTACAAAACCCATAATAAAGAAGAACATTGAAGAATTAATTGTGGTATATTTTAATATTATCAAAGTAGATCATAGTTGCTTCTCATGTGAGGGTGGTATTCATAACTTCCAAGTCTCAACTACTAAAATAGTGGAAAGAATATAGAAAGAGAAATACTCAAAGGATCAACTAAATAAATAGGTGAAAAAATTGATTTCATATCTCATATCCATTGTGGATACTTCATCTCAAGCCCTGGATGTAGTATCTACCCTTATTGATTGTAGTTCTAGAAATGATTTTGATAAAAATGCTAAATTGAAAATATTTTCAAATGCCAATCATATGGTAAGTTGATTAAAAGATAGGTAGAACAAATGATATTAGACATTAAATATTATTGAAGACGGTAATAAAATATATGTTAAAGTGGAAATAAAAAACAAGGAAGAAGAAGAATTAAAAAATGCCAAAAATGAAGGTTTGATATTGTTTAGAGTTATAAGAGATTAAAAAATGGTCAAAACTAATGTTAATAAACTAATTGCTAAGCATTTTTTCTTGAAAGTAGAGGAGGATCAATCTAATCTATGGTTCTAAGGTGTAGAATGAAAACTATTGGCAATTAAACAAATGATTATGGAACATAGTAAACTCCTTAATAATTATCACTAGGTGAAGAAAAAAATTCAAGTTGATTTATTATCTATTCACTTTGATATCTAGACAAAGGATAAATCTTAGCCTATTGATGTTCATGCTATCAAAAGAGATTTCAAACACATGTTTGATAAAGGATTATTTAATAAGAAAGTTTTAAACATATAATCTATGAAGAAACTTAGTGGTATTTGTACTACTCTCAACATTTGTATCACTCATCTACCATGGTTTCACTATAATTTAGATGAAATTCAAAAAAATAGGTTTATTTGGAGACTCTAAATGAATTATGTTGCCATACCAATATAAGGACATTATTCCAATTGTCAAGTTATTTCAAGCTTACAAGGATAAATCTTCTTCATACCAACAATAGTCTCTAGTGATAGAAATATCTTCAGAAGGCAATAGTGATGAAGTAGAAAAAAATTAATTCCACCTCAACAAGACCAATGACTTGTCTAAAGTTTCCTCAAATGTTACATTTTTTTATGTTACTTTATTATATGAAGTAACTTAAGTCATTGAAGTTAGACACATGGCTCTAGTTATGGAAATTTGAGAAGAACTAAAAAATTTGAGTTTATTCTTAGTTATTGCATTTAAAACAACTAGTTACAATTTGAAGCTTTATATATAATCTCATTTGTAGTGAAAGAAGGGTTCCAAAATTTCAAGAGACTTGATACACATTTTATACACTAACCAAGATTCTTTGGGTTCTACAATTTTGATATCAATAAGGAATTAGTATTTCAAATCTATGTGCTTATATTGCATTCATTTATGGTGTTATTTCTTCTTATGTTAAAATGGTAGTCATTATGTAAGCATTTTTCTACAATGTTGTGTATCTTTTAAAATTTTATTCTTTAAACTTATGCAAATCTATGTTGAGATAAAATAGTTTTTCTCTAATCTCTATGTTAGAAAATCTATCAAGAACAATTATTTCTTATGTTAGATAAAAAAAATATTTCAAACCTAATTGTACCCCTTTTTATTTTAAACTATATTTTAAAAAGATAAAATTTTGAATTTATCCTAATATTGTTTTGAAGTTTACTCTTATTTCTTAGAAAATTTGAAAGTTTTTGTCTTATACCAACCAACCTAGGATTCTCCCTTCTTTGCATTTAATTTTTTGGTTAGTTTGCCTTTCCTGGTTTCTAGTCAAAATTAGACCCCTAAATAAATAAAACAAAATGAATATAAGGGAATTGCCTCTCTTAAACAAAGAGGAAGACTATTTGTTTAGTTACAATCTCTTATCCAACTATTGAAATGTTTGCCACTATTCATTCAAAGATTCATATCAAAGTTTTGCAATGACAAATATGCTTACCAACACAACACTACCATGGACCTGCTTCCTACACTACTAGAATTTATTGATGGGTGAAAGAAAAGTTACAACAAATTCTACTAGTGTCTTCTATCCCATTGTAGAATATAGGAACTTTAATTATTTATTTATAATAAAAATGAAAGAAAAAATTAGAACCAAAATAAATTTTATTAAATGATTTTTTCTACAATATATAGATCTCAACTTTAAAGTAGACAAAATTGCTTATTATAATTGGTTTATGGTAAATTATACTTTGTTAATGTTTAAAATGTAAAGACAATAAAACTTTAAAAAGTGGTATTAATGATAACGGTTTAATCAAAAACTAAAAAATAAACTTTATAAATATTTAAAATTTGAGAAGCTATCAAAAATAATATCAATATAAAACCAAATATTAAAAAGTGAAGAATTATTGTTTTTTATACGAAGTAATACAAATGACACTTATTTATAAATACATAATTTTTCTTTTAAGGGGGTAAACGCTTTTGACTCGAAGCTATGAATCGATGAGGTCACAAATGAGGGACCTCATCCCTAATATAGATTCTTAACAATTCCACCCCAATGGAGTTTGAACCTTGATGGCAAGAATAACAACACAATAGCTTAACCATCACATTATGCCACTATTAACAACATAAATATATAATTAATTATAAATTAAATATTGAAAAAAAATTGCATTCAATTAATATTATAAATTACCTATCACTTATATTAAAATAATTAATAATTATTAAATATATCATTTCAATCTTCTTATCTATTAAACCTTCTCTTAATTAAAAAAGTTATTTTTAAAAATAGTTTAAATTATAAAAAATTATAAAAATCTAAAACAAAAACTTTACATAACCAAATATAAAATAAACATTATCTTTTAATTTTTCATTCTATAAACTAAAATTATTTTAATTTAAGTTAAAAATATATATTTTAGAAAAGAGTTAAATTCAAAATTGTTAAATTTATAAAAATTTAAAACAAAAAACTTTACATAACCAAATATAAAATAAACATTTTTCTTTTAATATTAAAAGAGAAATATTTAATTAATAAATTGAAATTATTTAAATTTTACAATAATCAATAAATAACATTAATTATCTAGAAAGAAAACCATCTCTTTCCACTCCATTCATAAACCATGTAGCCTATCAACAATTATTTGCAACACACCCACACTTTTCCACTCTTCACCTTCTTCACCTCCACCCAAATCCCCTTCTTTATTATTCCATACCTCCTTAATACATTTTCAAATTTCCTATAATACCTTAACGCAAAACAATCTTGACATGCTACCATTGTAATTATCCATTCTCCTTCACGCACCTTAATTGTATAGTCAACGTCGGTTTCGTCCAAGTACCAGAACCAGTCCAAGTCCAAGTCCAAGTCACTGGGAAGTGATTTATTTATATCCTCTACGGAAGTCGAGCTATCAACCACGACCGCAAAGCATCCAATGACTGCATGCAATGCTGACCAATTGAAAACAGTATTCTCTGCACCAATTTCAGTGACTGCATCGATGTCAATATTAGCGTCAGAAAACAGATATCTGTTTAAACTTGACTCTGCTCTATCCACTGCTCTTCCAATCATGTCCATTCTCTTTGGCGGCACACTCTGAAATAAAAGACAAGTACTCTCGGTTCATCCACGGTAAATTCTCTTCATTTACACATCACATCAAACATTACTTACGAAAATATAAACTATCTTGTGATACCAAATGTCGAAACAAACCTGAAGGTAGTAAATAATGAAATAAAAGAACACTTACGTTGAAAATGGCATTTACGATTGACTGTTAAAAAGGAGTATTGTAATCATTACCTTCAACTTCTGAACGCAATTCCGTATTAATGCATTGCTGCAATAACGAAGTTCCATAAATTTTGATGCATGCAACTCTTCAACGCCTGATATGTTCTGCAGCTTCTCACAAGAGTCAATCTCAATTTCCTTCGAGCAGCTCACTTTGGCAAGACTTGGCAACTCCTCAAGCGCAGGACACTCTTTAATAGTCAACCATGTAAGCTTTGTAAGATCACCGGCTACTGTTATTCTTTGCAAATCTCTGCAGCTTTGTACATCCAACTTGTTGAGTATTGTTGGTAGCATAATGTGTTGTAGCTTGTCACAAGATTCAATCTTAATTTCCCCTGACCAGTTCACTTTGGCAAGACTTGGCAACTCCTCAAGCGCAGGACACTCTTTAATAGTCAAGTACATAAGCTTTGTAGGATCACCCGCTACTGTTATTCTTTGCAAATCTCTGCAGCATTGTACAACCAACTTGTTGAGTGTTGTTGGTAGCATAATGTGTTGTAGCTTCTCACAAGATTTAATCTCAATTTCCTCTGACCAGCTCACTTTGGCAAGACTTGGCAACTCCTCAAGCGCAGGACACTCTTTAATAGTCAACAATTCAAGCTCTGTAAGATCACCGGCTACTGTTATTCTTTGCAAATCTCTGCAACTTTGTACAACCAACTTGTTGAGTGTTGTTGGTAGCGTAATTTGTTGTAGCTTCTCACAAGATCCAATCTCAATTTTCTGAGAATATTCAATCTCAATTTCCTCTGACCAGCTCACTTTGGCAAGACTTGGCAACTCCTCAAGCGCAGGACACTCTTTAATAGTCAAGCATATAAACTCTGTAAGTTCACCGGCTACTGTTATTCTTTGCAAATCTCTGCAGCTTTGTACATCCAACTTGTTGAGTGTTGTTGGCAGCATAATGTTTTGTAGCTTCTGACAAAAGTCAATCATAATTTCCTCCAAGCAGCTCACTTTGGCAAGACTTGGCAACTCCTCAAGCGCAGGATAGTTTTTAATAATCAACCGTGTAAGCTTTGTAAGATTGCCTGCTTCTACTACTCTTTGCAAATCTCTGCGACTTTGTACATCCAGCTTGTTGAGTGTTGTTGGTAGCATAATGTTATGTAGCTTCTCACAAGAGCCGATCATAATTTCCTCCAAGCAGCTCACTTTGGCAAGACTTGGCAATTCCTTAAGCGCAGGGCACTTTTTAATAATCAACCATGTAAGCTTTGTAAGATCGCCTGCTTCTGCTACTCTTTCCAAATCTCTGCAACTTTGTACATCCAGCTTGTTGATTGTTGTTGGCAGCATAATATTCTGTAGCTTGTTACAGGAATCAATCTTAATTTGCTCCAAGTAACTCAGCCTGGGAAGACTGGGCAACTGTTCAAGTTCATGACACCTAATAATGTCCAGCTGTCTAAGCTCAAAGTTAACTGACAAACTTTTCAAATGATCACAGTTTTCAATAGTAATTTTTTCCAAGCAACTCAGATGTGCAAGCCTTAGCTCCTCAAGCTCCAAACAATTGCTAATCTTTAATCCTATAAGCTGGGAAAGGTCGGGTGTTGCTGACAATCTTTTGAATTTTTCACAGCCGGTAATCTCAAGACAATTCAATGTCTTTATGCTTGCTAAATCCGCTTCAATAAGATTTTTCATTTCACAAATTTTGAGAGATTGCAGACGTTGACAACAATTTTCATTAATTAAAATCTTCGTTACAAGTTCATAGCCATTAATCTCTAGATTTTCAACGTCCCTCATTACTGTTCTACACCGTTCCTCGTTATTAAAAGCAACTTCTCCCTCCCAAGGTAATTTGAAATCATAGATTACTAAGGACTTAAAAGTAGTTTCCTCTGCAGTATCATTGTAAGCTAATGCCGAGCCCGTCATCTCTAAACTACGGAGATTCATTCGGCAGGATTCTAAGAGAGACCAGATATCAGTTTGGATTTCCTTAGCATGTAAAACTAACTTTTCGATGTTATTTAATTTTCCTAACAAATCTGGAAACTCTTCCAGAAAGGTGTCATGAATCTGCAGCCCTTTCAAATGGGAAGGTGCCTGTTATTCAAAATATACTAATTTCAAACTTTCGGGTATAGACAATAGTCAGGAAACTACCATAACAGAATGCACATCTAGCATACCGTTAATGAAGACTTAATTTTCAATGGAGATGAATAAAATACCTGCACATCGCTCTGCCACAATTTTTGAAGACACCCATTTCTGATTCTTAAACACTGCAAGTGTTGAAGAGGAATCCACGATGGAATGCTTAAGTTTATATCTGAATTCAGGTCAACTTCAGGCCAACTCAGATACTCAAGCTGAAGCCACAGTAGAGAAGAATCAGAACCAATTTCCAGTTCCCCTAGAAAGTATGTAATTCTACAACCGATGGATTTGTCCACAATGGAATGGAAACACCTGCTTTTGGTTTGAGCCAGGTTGTTTTGGAATCCCTTTAATTCCTGCATTCACAAAATGTAGCTTACATTTCTGTAATAATAGGAATTCCGGAATTTAGATATCAATAAGAAAATAAAATATGGTGGAAGGGCAAGCACACCAGAGATTTAAGATCCCGGGGACGCCACACACGACGAGGATGGCTCAGTTCATCTGCCATTTCTCTTCCCAAGTCCCGAAGGTGGTCATGCATTCGCAAAGCAAACCTGTTCCCGCTAGATTCCCATATATAATCTACCCAATGCAGACCCATTACCTCAACTTCCTCAACAAGACATTTCTCTCTTAGTGTTGTCAAAGCAGGGCGAGCTCTCCATCCAGATCCCTTCCATATGGCCATGGCCTTGGTGATAGATTTTCCAATGAAAAAGCAAGCTATATCCATGAAAATCTGTTTTTCTACATTATCTAATGTATCAATGCTTATCTTCAATCTCCGCTTTATACCTCCGGGAAGAGTCTCCTTGACTTTTTCCAATTCATCCCGCCAATGGCACTGATCTCTACCAAAGAGATGCCGGCCCAGAACTATAAGAGACAGAGGTAAGCCTCCACACACGCTAACGAAGTCCTGAACTAGATCCTCGTATCCGCTAAGTGGACGGGGTTGCTTGAAAGCGTGCCAACAAAACAGCTCTTTCCCATATTCTCCATCCAATCCTTTTAAATGATAAGCAATGTCAATTCCTGCATTTACAAGAACCCCTACATCTCGGGTTGTAATAATTACCAGATTATTGCGATGCTTATTCAATATTTCAATGGGTAATAGAGCATCTAACTGTTCCACATTATCAATGTCAACTAAAACAATTAGGAAACTCAAAGAGCCGCTCCTTTCCAAGCGATCCCTCAGACAGCTTGCCCCTTCCTTATCACTTGTAAAACTGTGATCTTCTTCACCGAAAATATCTTTGAGGAGTTTACTTTGCAATGAAGGTAATTTACCGCTGGCACAGGCCTCCCGCACGTCATAAATAAAACTTGCTTTTGTGTATTCTGAACTCTTTTGGTTGAACAACTCTAAGGAGAGAGTTGTCTTCCCAACACCACCCATACCAAAAATGCCAACGACATTAGCTTTCTCATTTGCTGCTCTCTTCATTCCACACTGGCTTTCAAAATCTTGAACAAGCTCATCAAGGCACCGCCTTTCCAAATCTTGAACAAGCTCATGAAGTCCGACTGGATATTTGGCAACATGTAAACATTTTGTCCTTTGTACTTCTTTTTCCACAGCAGACACTGTGTCTTTGCAGTCACTAGAACTGCGAGAGAAAGGAGAATTTGATGAGAACGAAATTTTGCTCATTCCACTTAACCTGTCTTTCTATAAGAAAATATATTATTTGAGTTAAATAGATTGAGAACAGGCATAAAGCTTACCCTGGATTAATTTTCAATACGTCGCCTGCGGTGAATGAAACTTGTTGAAGGGTTTCCTTCCACTCCTTCAACTTGTCCAGATACCTGCCCTTCTCTTCATATTTAGTGAATGCTTCAGCATATACTCCCTTTTCGATGTAGCGGAGTTCCCACGGCTCCACTTCGTAAAACACAGGAATAATCCTGGCTTTACTTCGTAACATAAGAACCAGCTCACGCAGACACCAATCTGACTCTGCGTATGTTTGTGAAAAGATTGCGATATGCACTGAAGCAGATCTAATCGCAGTCTCAATGGTTGAAATAAATGAAACTCCACGCTCCTTCTCTTCCGAATCAAGAAATGCCTTTATTCCTTTCGCATTAAGGGAATTGTAAAGCTGAGTAGCGAGAGCGTGTTTGAGATTGAGGCCTCGGTGGTTGATGAATACATCAAACACTCTGGAAGATTCTTCTATTTCTCTCCTTTTGTTAAGAGGCTCAATTCCAGAGAAAGCATCTTGTTGGTGAGATGAAGATGTAGAAGCCATAAATGCAAGGATGGGGCTGAAACACAGAGCTAAGCAAATCTCGCAAACGATGGAAATGTTTTGAGAAAGAATGGAGTGAATCGGACTAAATCAAGGCCTGCATATAAATAGATGCCACTGCATCTTCCTTCGAGGAAAGGATGGGGAAATGAAGGAAAACGTTCCCTGCTTGTTTCTTGCTGGAAATAAGAAGGAAAATCTGGAGAGAAAGACAGAGACGTTTTTCCAAAGAGGCGAGAGGTTTGATCCACCCTCCTTCCACGAAAGGACGGGGAAAGAAGACGTTACTTTCAGCTCCACCAGGAAATTCTGAAAAAAACAAAAGGAAAGGACGAAAATTTTATTTAAATAAAAACGGCAGCCGTATGAAAGTGTGATAAGAAATCAAAGGTCGGGATTACTTGTTCACAGCTCCAAAACTACGCCCTTCCATCAGTAAGACAGGTAATTGTATGGAAAGTTGTGTTGAAATAAATCACACATGAATAAACTAAGCTGATTAAGCAAATGCGATTCAATTAAGTAAAATAATTTTGATATTCTTATGGATTGTGGAAATCTAATAACTTTAAGCTAGATTAATTAGAGTTGGGCTGGTTGATTATTATAAATGAATATTTGAAAATTAATTATGTTAAATTAGGATATTTAGTTTTAAAAATACTGATAGGAATTAATATTAATGTTATGTTATAATCATTTATTATAGTATATTTTTTTTTCATGCAATTCAGTTTATGACACATGTTATATAGCATTTTTTAATGAATAATGGAGTCAAATGAGACACTTAAGTTGGGTGTTGGGTGATCAAATATGACAAGTTGCGATAACTATGAATATGTGTAAGAGGGGTAGTAGATTTTATGTCGTGGAAGTTTGGGCACCATGCTTCTTTTGGGATGGTACATGGCTTTCTAAAAATCATTATATGGTTTTTTATTTGTGCTTTATTTATTTATCGGGTGCTATTGATGAAGTATGCACAAGGTGTTTTATAAGTGTCATTATGTTGTTAGAATTATTCTTGATTTACATGTTTGTGATACTCCTATAAGAGAATGTGTATGCCTATTATATTGGAATTGATATTATTACTTAATAATACAATTGGTTTATGCTTTGCAATGTTGATTTTATTTTCTAAAAAGGTTTTCACATCATTGTGATATGGTAGAAAAAAAAAATGTTTTAATTTATTTCTTGTAACTATATAATAAATTTTATTCTAAACATTTATCTCCTCATAAATTAGTGTAGGCAGAATTTTTTGCACCCATATTATAGAATTCAAATAAAAAATTTATTAAAAATTTATTTTATTAATATAAATATATCTAATATTTCATCCATGCTTTTGTACGCTGGAACATAAGTGTAATCCACTACATAAAGCAGAGAATTGGTCAAAGACGGCATATATAATGTCACACTCCATCGTCGTGCATGGAGCATGGTCCCACACACAAAATCGTTTCGTGCAAGTTAAACCGGCATTTTCACCCTTATCTATGCCGTCAAAATCTTTTGGAGTCAAGGGTTTCCTGCAATACCGAACATAAAGTCGGTCCAATTAGGGATGGATTCCATTAAAACGGTTCTTTCGTGTCACGGTGTTAAGGAATTGAAGGAATCTTTATCAACACAAACTACAGCGATAGAGTTGACAGCTTTGTCGCTTTGGTGCAAGGGCATTGATTTAGTTTAGCCTTAGTCACACACAGCACCATCAAGCATGGACACTGGACCCTACACACAGTGAAGCAAGGCGCGTTTTGCGTTTATCAGCAGCATATCTTAAATGGTACACTGGCGGTCGGCCCTTTCCTCGACTCTTCACTCGTTCGAAAATATGACTACACTAGCAATCGCACTTTGGTACGCCGAAGAAAAAGGTAATATGTAATCAGTGTTATGGAATTTGCTAAGAAAACTTGGAAATATGGCGGACAACTTGGTATATATATCAAACATTTTCCACAGTCTTCGGTATGGCAGTCGACAACCCCCTAGTTAGGAGGATTTCTAAGGATCTAATGCTCACAAATAACACCTAAGAATATCAACACCTGGCCACATAGAATACACAATATTAAAGGATGGGAAGAAACATTGTAAACATACCAATAATTCTCTCAAGGGTTAAACACATGTATCAGTTCCATAATCCACCATCCATCATACCTATAAAAAATTATTCCTCTAACACCACAAATCATAGGTGCCACCATAGTTTTACCTTTATCTTACCATCTATCATGATATATTATTATGATGTTATTTTGATCCTTTATGATAGCACTTTATATGTATGAGATTATATCACATTTAGTATTATGTCAATTTTATTAAATGATGTCAAATTTTTCATATTCATTATGTTGGAGTGTCTAATTTCTTATTTATGTGCATTTTCAAAGCTTCGATCCAATTTGTGAAAGTTTCATTCCAATTTTTATTTCCTTTAGTATTAGAACTTGTCTAAACTAGGTCAATATAAAAAATCTTGTCTTTGTGTCAAAGTAAGCCAATATAAAGATTATTGAGCTTGTAAAGTGTCATGTTTGCATCAAAGGTCCCCTAAAATGGTCTAATAAAGTCAAACTTTGTTTATGTGAAAATAGAAACCTACTATTTTTAGAAAGTCTACCTCATGAGCACATATGAACCTAAAAAATTATCCAAATATCTGAAGTTACAAAGTCATTCTTTGATAAAATATCCAAATATCACTCATAAATTGTGAGATATTAAAGTTCCAAAATCCTAAAATATTTTATAAAGTATTCAAATAAGATTGTTAATATTTAAATAAATGAATTTGGCTCAAAGTTTTACTAAAAATAGTGAAACAATTTTTAGAAGCATGGAGCTCTCTGAGATCTTTAGTTTTTAAAAAAATGAGAGGTCTATTTAGTACCTAGATCAAAATTTATGCCTTTTAGAAGTTGTGATACTTTACATATTTTTGGTTGTAGATTTTTAAATTCTTGAAAAGGAGAATAAAACGTGGAAGTTTTTAATTTGAAAGTTGGACAAAATTGAAAATTTTCAAGTGAAGTGTTAATTTTTATTTTAAAATAAATGTAATAGTTAGTGTAATACAAAAAAATCATTTGTAAGGGTTGGGATATTTTGAGAGGAGAAGCTTGTGAAGAGGAATTATATTGAAAATTGTAATTTTCTTTCTAAAGGATAATAAAAAGAAGAAATTTTGTTCCAATATATTTTTATAATGATTTTCTTTGATATAATGATATGAATAAGAACTTATAAATTTGATTGTCTCCCATACAAGATTTCATGTTCTCTTAAAGAAGGGTGTTTCTAGTGTGATTAGTTCATCTGAAATAAGGGTGGTGATTATTTTCATGTAGTGTTTTTAGGGTATTAGTAAGTAGAATCATTTTCTATAAGTCAATTATGAGGTATTGAATTATTGTAAGGCAATGATAAATTATTGTTGAACCACAAATATTGAATGTTTCTATAATAATATATTTGAATTAAAATTTGAAATGTGTAATCCTGAGGAGTAGGCACAAATATTTTTAGCATCCATGTCTATTCAATTATTCAAAATGAAAAACCATACTTTGGTGTTGTACATTAGTAGTTTAGGTATTGTGTTTATGTTAGTGCATTCAAAGTACAAGGAATATTATGAAATCAGCATTCAACTTATTGTTATATTTACATGAACCCTTATTTGCATTGCACTATGATAGATTCATTATTCATATAAAATCTAGTGCTATTTGAGGTATACCCACCTAGGTTTCGTATAGCGTAAAGTGCATGAGACATACATACATCTCTCATTTGTTGGCCCATCATTAGTATATTTGTTGGCCCAACAAATAGAAGTTTGGAGAACCAATAGATTAATGATTATATTGAAGAATATTAAAAAATATTGTCTACTTGTAAATAGTCATAAGATCTAAAGATTTACTATTGATTTGTGAAATTATAGCACTATATTGGTGAAATAAAATTAGACAAGAAATTATTTTCCTCTATGGAGGTGGAAACTCTATTAATATAATCCCAATAATATTTTGTGAAGAATCAGTATGGATGGAAGAAGTTCATTGTTTAAAAGCAATCCTCAAAAGAAGATATTTGGTTGGATGCACGAGAAGGTACAATCTCAATGGAAAGAAAAAAATACTAGGATATATTTTGCTTCATTTATTGATTTTAATAAAAATAATATTAAAAATCAACCAATGATAGATGATAAAATTGGGAGTCATAGTGAAAGACCTTCTTTTGGAGGCCCAAAATAAGGATATAAGATGAATGCCATGGTCCTAAATATCAAAAAAATGGTAGATGAAATAATGAATTTTGTAGGAGAAAGGGAAATAAACTATGATCGACGAGAGGCAGATAATTCATGTCATGAATCCAAGTGTTGGGTTGCCCCAAGGAGACCAAGGGACACACTATCTTGCAACAATCCCCCCAACACAAGTGAGGAGTTTGAACCTGTGACCTCAACTCTGATACCAATTATTACATTGGTGGTTGTCGTTACACCAAAAGATCAACCTGTTAATGCCTGATACAACTGCCATATTTATTAAACAAGATCCATGAGAGGCAGCTAAGCCATATCATGAATCCAGGTATCGCGTTGCACCAAGGAGACCAAGGGACACACCATCTTGCAATAGATAATCCCTATTAGTATAGAAATAACTAAATTTATTAGGAAAATGAAGATAATGAAGAATATGAAGAGGAATAGCCTAAAGTAAAACCAAATCATAAAAATCAAGGTAAATATCTTGGTCAAAGAATGGCTATATTGAGAGTAGAATTGGCCAAGATTTAAGTTGAGAAAGCTTAGGAAGATCTCAATGTTAGAGCTAAAAAATTAATTAGGTAAATAGAGGAAGAGTAGAGAATCCCATTGATAAAAGAAGACCTCTTAGAGGTGCAAGAAATAACATAAGGTATGTTCCTAAAAGACCTCCTTTGAATTTAGATGGTTATAGACAAATGAAGTTACATAGGAATACCTAGGTATCCAAATGATGTCCCAAGTGAAGCTGGAGAAAAAATTCCCAAGTTTCAAGAAAATAATACAATTTCAAGAGAGGATCACTAGAATTCATTCAATAATGTAATTAATAACTATGAAATCAAAGATGAGGATGTATTAATGAAACTATTTTCTCAATATTTAGATGATAATGCTAGAGATTGGTTTAAATTTTGTCCTAATGCAAGAATCAAGTGTTGGGATGAATTTTAAATATTTTTCAAAGACCAATATGGTGACAAAATAGATCAAAGATTTATTATTAATGAATTTATAAACATTGTAAAGGGGTTGAATCAATTTCATACTTTAATGCTAGATTTGTTAGATTAATGTCAAATATTCTAGCATATATGAAATATAATAAATTTGTGTTTAGTATTGGATGATCCCACAATAGTGTGTCCCACTTTTTGGCCAAAGTGGGAAATTGAAATTAAGATTTTTTACCAATTTTCACTTTTTGACACCTATAGCAACTAAACCGTTAAGAATTTGAAGATGATGTGAACAAGTGATTTTTGAGATTTTGTTTCTAGATTATAAATATATATTTTTTAAAAAATTAAAAGATAATTTGTGAAGTTTTTCTATAAATTTTAACTTATTTTTATATTTAGATATTTTTTTAAAAGTGGCATAACTAGATAGTAAAACATAAATTTATTTTTAGACAGGATAAAACTATAAAATTCTACACATAGATTCATATCATCGATATCTAGTGTACGAATATTTTTTCATAATTTTTTGTTGCATAATTTTTTATAAAATTTTCAAGTGAAATTAATTATAACTTAGACATAGGCTACTTTCATAACACAATTGTTTTTAGTATTCATCTTAATTAACTTCCTTTTTTAAATAAGAACATCAATACCTAATGCACATATTTTTCAAAAAAAAAAATCTATTTTACTATGTTTCCATGTGTATGGAATAGAGACCTTGATGATTACTAAAATACCTATATTCACTAGAAAATAAAAATAAATATTTAATCAAATTAAATAATTCAAAATTATATTTTTTGGAAAGCTTATTTTAAGTGCTACAATCCTACCAACCAACTTGTCTAGTTGATTTCATTTGAAGTCCCAACTTGAGGTTTGAAGCTAAATTTTTAAAAAAAATCATAGACAAGGAAGGTAAGAGGCCTCCCAAGGGCCTTCATTTGAAGGTACTTGGGAGTTTGTAGGAAAAAATTAAATACTTTAAATAAAATACCTTCGAGAAAATGTCAATATGATTAAAAATAATAATAAAAGAGACCTTAGAACAAAGGTCTTAAGGTCAAATTTCAAAAAATAAAATTAATAAGTATATATAAAAATAAACATAAGAAAATTTCTACAAATTAAAAATATATATATATATTTCTTAATTTTAATTTTTTGCCAGTGAATTTTTGAAGAAAATTTGTAAAAAAATTGTTCACAAATTTTAGCTTTATAGAAGGAGAAATTATTTGGCAAAGGAATCTTGGAGAAATATTTTGCAAATGAGAAAATAGGAGATAAGAGGAAGAGGAAAAACAAGACTATGAGGAATTTTTTATAGAAAACTTGGATTAAGAATGATATGAAGAAAGGACTCAAAGATTTATCTCACAAAGACAAGGTATGCCTAATTTTTTCATTTGTATACAAATGTTTTTAAAATATTAGATTTGTATTTACCACTATTTCTTCAACTCTAGGGCTTGAATATATATAATTTTATATTTCATATTTAATTCAATAAAAAAAATGATTCCTACATGTTTTAGATTCATATAAATTTCAAATTCTACATAGATTTCAAATAAATTCTCCACATTAAATTTACTAGTTCTTCTCTAGGGTTTGTAGATTTCTTTCCTTACTTCTTCAACTCTAGAGTTTTAACATTGTTTCTAATTTTAGATTTAATTTTAATACTTAAATTAGATTCCTACATGTGTGAACTACATTCATCTAAATTTAATAAGTCCTACATATATTCCTATACATTTTACATTCATCTTTCAAACATTCATGCTATGAACATTCTTTATATGAAGATTAGTATTATGAGAAAATTCATCTTTTAAAACCTTCTTTAATCTACTAATACATGACTCTCCAAAATCCTCTTTATAGATGTACAATCTAAACATGTGAACCAAGACAAATATATTCATACACTTTTA
Source organism: Sequoia sempervirens (assembly GCA_007258455.2). NCBI lineage: Eukaryota > Viridiplantae > Streptophyta > Pinopsida > Cupressales > Cupressaceae > Sequoia > Sequoia sempervirens. The sequence continues at coordinate 148,637 of VDFB02171459.1, forward strand.
TTGTCATAGATCTACCTAAATCACCTACAAAATCTAGATTGAACTATATTTTCACATGATAGTACATTTGGATTTGAAGTGGTTGATATAAATTTATAGGACTAGTTTCCAATTTCTTGGTTGAATACCACATGTCACTTAGATTATAATGTTAAACATAATTAGCATCATCACTTTAGCATATGTGGCTAACTAATGCAATATCAACTTTACAAGTTAGATATGGTTTGGTGGCCCCAAAATTTCCATCCACCAAGTAAGAGTACATACAATTCAATCTTAATAAAAATCATCTTATGAACATTATTTATACATGAATATATTAACTTCTTGTGAGAATTATTAATTTTTATTAAGCTTCAAGCTAATATGCTAGAATATGACTAGATACAAAATCCTCTTTATAGGTCACAATCTAATCATACATGTGAACCAAGACAATGAGATATTATGATGCACTTTTCTTGTCATACCTACCTAAATCATGTACAAAATCTATTGAACTCTACTTTCACATTGAAGTGTTTGGATTTGAAGTGTTCGATCTATAGATGAGACTAGTTTCCAATTTCTTGGCTTAATAACATGTCACCTAAATTACATGTGAAAAAATAATTAGGATTATTACTTTGCATATGTAGCTAATTAATATAATACTGTATTTATAATTTAGGCATGGTTTATTGGCCCCAAAGTTTTCATCCACCTTAAGGATACATGCACTTGAATAAGACTAATCATTTTATGATTATTATTTAATTCTAGTTACATTTAAATTTTTTTTTTTTATATATATGACCCATCTAGGTTATATAAATAATACATTCTAAAGTCTTGTATATTTTATACATGTAGGGGCTCAACATACAAAAAGTGCAGTACAAGTCAATCCTGATTTATGTTGGCAACATGAGCATGATGGTGTATGGTGTTGTCATTGATTTCAACACATTGTAGAACTGATGGTGTATCAATATGTATATAGTCCAAAGAAGACCAAGTTTTTTTTGGAAAATTGACTAAGTCCCAAAGTTACTTTCAATGTAGTAGAGGAACAATTTTGTGGCCTGTATTGTTCCAAATTGCATTATCTCATAATGTGGTTTTGAGGTAATAATAGTATGTTTTGAATAACTCCATATCCAAATTTTTAGGGTTTTATGTCCTCTGTAGTAGAAGATATTAATGACAGTGTGTCAAAATAAGTAAAGACAGAGTTACAGTTGCAGAGTTCATGTTGAAATGCTCTGCATTCCACTGTGGATGATCTTTTGTTTTGCAGATTTTAGGAAGTGTTTGGAGATGTCAGATGTGTGTGTATTCCAAGTTTCTAGTGGTTTGGTGGTTCGTGTGTCAAGTTTTGGATAAACAGTTGGTTCATTTAGTTGTTGCTTTACAAATTTTGTTGTGTGGTGTCGACCTAAGGGTTTTGGGGTTGTGTAGGATTGAATTGTGTATGGAGTGGATTCATAGGAGTATTTATAGGTCATGTTGACCTATTTGGTGAAAAATATGCTTTGGATACTTCTGGAAGGCATGTGTGTTGGAGTTTTGAGCTGATAGGTTTTGTGGTCATATGTTTCATCCAAATAGGCTGACCTAATTGATGGTATAATTGATCGAGGAAGATATATATGTAGAGAAGATTATAATGTGATATCAAGGAAGGTGATGTAGATATTGTGCATGTGAATAAGAGTGACAACAAAGGATGAAGTGTGTAAAGTTATTTTTTTGATTAGAACAAGGAATTGTGTCTTCAACATATAATAGATGCATTGTAAATAGTTCAACCTCTAGCAGTGAGCCATTTTTGTATGTACATTTGTAATTCTGGAAGAAGTGATCTTCCTTGGGCAGTGAGCCCTCCTATTTTTGGATAGTGATTCTTTAGACAATAATTACTTTAAACTGTGATCTATTGTAACTGGTTATGATATACAGTGAGTTAATCCTCACCATGGTTTTTCCCTTTCAAGGGTTTTCCATGTAAAATATGGTGTTCATGTGTTGATTTTTGTGGTGTATGCTTTATTTGTTTCTTTCCATTTTTGCAAGTTTAATGAGATTCTTTGTAGTGCATTTTTAAGTTATTGAATTTCAGGGAATAATGATTCACCCCTCTTTTATTATTTCAGGTGTTCAACAATTGGTATTAGAGAAAGGTTCCTCCAATTTTCCTAACAGCTAAGGTAGATCTTGGAGATTGAACACATGGAAACTACAAAGTATCTTATCCATTTAAAAGAAATTATAATGGGAGGATTTACTAAAGAAGACTGTGAAGTTGGTATGAAAGGAGAAATCAGATCTTCTCTTGTTAACTTGGATAAAGTAGAATGTAAGAATAAATATCTGAAAGAATATCTTAAGGAAGCAGATGATTGTATCAAGAAGTTGAGGTCCAATCAAGTCAAGAAAGTTAAGTATCAATTCAAGGAAACAAATGAGCAACTCAAATAATCAAATGAGACAATCACTAATCTAAAAGTGCAGGTTGAAGAAGGAAATAGAGTTGAAGACTGCTTGAATGATAAGTTGAAATACAAATTTGCAAAATGCTCAAATCTTGAAGAAGAGATTGTGTCTCTAAGGAAATATCTAGAGAAATTAAATCTAGTCGAGAAGATAAATTCAAGAAGAGCTCCACCTTGCTTGATGATATGCTTGCTTGTCAAAAAACTCTTAAAGAACAAGAAGGATTAGGGTTTGCCAAAGGAGAAAGCTCAAAGGAGAATCAAACTCCAAAAAATGTTGAGAAGAAGAATAATGAACAAAGGGAGACTGGAGATAAGAAGATCAATATCAAACATGTCTTGAACCAAAAGAAATATTTCAAGAGAGCTCATCTCAAACAACCAGCTACACAAAGGTATCCATCTTTTAAAAGTCGTTATTTTTATAATAAATTTGGGCATAGAGCTATAGAATGTAGAAGTAGGATGAATTAGAATTATCAATCATTTTCCTATCAATGTTATGCATGCAATAAATTGAATAAATCATGACACATAGCTAAGTTTTGCAGAGAAAATAATGTGAAACCCTCTATTTCACAAAAGAAAATTGATCCAATTGAAAAAAAGAAGAAGACATGAACGAGATCTGGATGAAAAAATAAGAGAAAGATATGAAGAATGAATTTGTGCCAAATTTTGGTGCAAATGTTTCCTTTGAAAGCTTGATAGAAATCATTGGCTCAAGGGAAGTTTTAACAAAACCTTCTAGACCCCTATTGTAGTTGAGGTGCTGACATCTTCAACATATTGATGCATGAGTTAGTTGATAAGCTTGATCCATTGATGAAAATTCCACCAAGGAATCTCTTGGTGCAAAGATTTGTGGAATGTTTAGAAATGTCTGTGATGATATAGAGAAAGCTTGATAGTGTTTTGACCTAATTTTTTACCGTTGCATTTAATGCACATTTTAGGTCACTAGTAAAGTGTTTATATTTCATTTTGCATATTCTAAAGGCATTTTTTTTTGAGCAATTAAAGGAGAGTAGAGATAAGGCAATTTAAGGTGATTTGAAGGGTTCCAAAGTGAAAAACCCTAACAACAACTTTCACAGGGATTTTCAATATCTTGCAAACCCTATTTTAGAGAAGTCCATAATGTTTACTCAGTTTTTTAATGTGGTTGAGAGGCCAAAGCCTAAATTTAAGAACCCTCACAAATCTATGGAGAGGGATAAATATGGTAAAAAATTTCTAGGGTTCCCATCAATTTTCTTCACACAGAGGATGTGTGTATATATATTCACTCACAAAATGAATAAACACAAACATTTGAAGCTTTGGGATCTCATAGAAAAGGAATTGACTGGTGATGATTTCAATATAAAATTGAAATATGTGAATCTAGTGAATAATAAATTAGATGTATGGACCAATTTCCCAAATGTTTGCTTTGAAGATGAATGGGTGAAGATTGTTTTGAGTAGAATACATGATAAATTAATATGGTTGGACATGCCACATATGATAAACAAATAAGCAATAAGGATTGTTACTGGCTTGAGCTCCACATGACCTATCCT